>JAECUM010023471.1:0-21969 GCA_016617855.1 Megalonaias nervosa
AAAGAGGACAAATGGAGGAAAATTGACAGTGTCTTTTCCCTCTTTAATAGTTTAAACGCTCATATCTTCGGTTCTTGCTTCACAATTTGTGTGAAATATATTTTATCGTTTTTGATAAACACGACTTTTTAAAAAGTGGCTTCACTTAAAGTTTATGGAGGAGTCAGGTATGACGAAGTGGGAATTGTTTGCAGTATATTTTATTGTTTGTTTTAATTTTCGTACTTTTAACAAGATTCAGTGAAGCCTTGCCTGTGATGTGTATTTTTCAAACATTCAGAAGAAACGCCGTATTGATTTGTTCCGTTTTATTGTTTGCTTGTTGTTGCATTGATGTTGATGTTTGGATATAAGCATTATACAGTTTATTGTCTCTATGTCATATCATCGTATTGACCCACGTAGATAATTTACAGGTGACAAAACTATATTTTACTTTAACCATAATGCATATACTTACAATGATCAAGCAACATTTGTGCATGATTCAAGTTGCAAATATTTCATATATCTGATAAATGCTAAATAAAAAATTTCGCCCCATCCTTATGCTATGGGAGCAATATTTGAAAATTTAGTTGTAGCACAGTCAAATAATAAATATTCAATTTACTCAAGGCCAGACAAAGGGTTTTTGGCAGCCTATGCGAATTATTATCACTTTGCCGCCAGGACCCCTATCCTAACCTCGCCGAAATAAATCACTTCCGTCTAATTCGGTGCCCCTTAAAGCCTCCAGCGCGAGACGACCGCATATATCGCCTGTATGGTATGGCCGGCCCTAAGTCTACTAACACTTGTTTTTTATATGTTTCACTTACCTTGTTGGTATCCTTCATGTTGGGGTTTCATATAAAGGAGATCAAATCAAGTGCAATTTCTTATTAGCGTGTCCTGGACTAGCATGCCAGCATAAATCTTTTGATATTCAGCATTAAGCTGGTATATTCATCTGCTCGCTATATCGTCAAGCAGGGCCGGATCAGGTCAAGTATTGGGGGCTGGATCCAACATTTTGAAAGGGCCCTGATTTTCCTCTAAAGGTTACCAAAGTGTGCATAATAGCCAATAAACTTGCGCAAGAAAAATTCACGTGACATGTGACTGTACTTGCGTACTTGTGTACTATTTCGGAGGGTCCAGAAACCCTGGAACCCCCATCCGGCCCTGTCACGTCTAGGTGTATTGTACTATATGGTAATAACATCATTCATTCTTTTACAATCTTGTCCCTGTTGCTTGATGAAATAGTGTGCAACGTCGTTCCATTAAGTGCGATCTAATTGCTGTGTTCTGTTCAGCATATTTACCTTCAATATTATCACAGAGTCAATAATCACCCTGTGAGTTCCAGACATCTGATGATCGTGGATCATCTCACTGTTTTCTAATTTCTAAAACATCTGCGAAAAAACCCTAGCAGTTATAAATCATTTGGTCCTAATATAAAGGACTTTAAATCGGTACGATATTTATACCATCACTGCTGTATTTGCTCTGTCCTATTGTAAGACTATTATGGATTCATTATATTTCCTCATTAAGGTACGAGTTATTACATGATACTGTCCAAGGTCAAACGGTATTATTAGCTCCTATATAAAGACTGGAAATGTCCTTGTATGCGTCATTGAAAGACTATTTCACAAGTTAACCAGATCATCTAGAGTTAAATCGTTTCCATGTAAGATTTTACATTAAACCTTCTTAGACTTTTTTATGGGACCATGCCCATGTTTATAGTATGGATAAAAAGTGAGGGTAATGATCTCTACAACTTGTATTGTGAATGACAATTTTTGTTTGATATACTCTACAAACGCTCACAATGTGACTATCGGATATATTATACAGAAGCTATATCTTTAAAATAGTAGAGTTAATATGGAAATTTCATGTCTCATTTTCAGATAGAACCGAAACGACGCTGTATATCATAAAATGTATTCTGCATAAGCAAACGGCACACGGGGAAAACTGTTTGCGGTTTACATGGTATAAGTTGGTAAATATTGTCCCAATTTAACGACATAATGCCACAGACTGCACACACACACACACACACACACACACACACACACACACACACACACTGTGTGAGTATAATACTTTAGGATCATTGAGACCACGATACCCCGTTGGATCAATGAATCAGCGTAAACAATAGCGAATAATATGATAAGTCGGCATACTTTACGCTCGAATCGGAAAGATTTTAGTCCAGTCGATCACCCAACTTCCGGGTTATGGGAATTACTCAAAAAGGAATCTTTATTTTATTTGAAGGATTGTTTCGCCACTAGTAAACCGAATACATGACTTCAAAGTGAGCATGAAAGACTGTGTTGGGAGTATTGATAAATTACCAGAGTATGGTCTCATCGAAATAAAGAACGCATAGTAGTGTCCGAATGACACGAAAAAGCGCTAAATTTCCTTTTACCGCTCTGTTGGTAAATGGAGCAGAAATCACAAAAAATTCTGATTTTGAAAACGTAAATGGTGTTTCAGTGCGCTGGATTATTTTAATCCTGTGAGCCACAGAGGGAATTACTTGCCAGTATGAACTTTATATCGGGTTCCTTGGGTTTAAGGAAGGAAGAATTATCTCTCCCTTGCCACTCCCAAAAATTAATAACACTAATAGCCCTACTTTCCCGATCAAGAGGGGTGAAAAATGGTTTAATCTCATTAAAGAATTTTAGATGCCACCACCACCATACCCGACCCTCTTCTCAGAGTAGGTAGAAAGGCCGACAAAATTTAACCAGCAGTACATTTTAGACCATATCCACGATGTTTTACGCATTAGGAATAGACTAAACGGTCTACCATCTAGGTCGGAACGAAATCTATCTGAGTCCTAAAGAGGTACCAAGATAAATGTGTATCACCTGTTCTAGTGCCACAGGTTGAACTAGAGAATTAGTCAGTAAGTCATACATAGTCAAAAATGATACCACCAAAATCATTATGGTTTTATAGTGACGCAAAATATAGCGCTGTTGGTGTTGTTACATACCCTGATAGTGTGGTGGAAAGACAAATAAAGATAACCATTAATTAGCACAAAAGTGTTTGCCAAGAGAATCCTTCATTTTATCGACATAACCTACAAGTATATACTTCCTGTTATTAGGTCTGCGGATTTAAAGGTCACATTGTATAGTCACTCTGTGCAGTTTTGGAACAATCCTCTGAATTTGCCATCTGAAGCGACATTATATAGCTATGATCTGACAGACCAGAAATGATGGCATTATTTTAATTGTTTTTACTTTTTAAATATTGTTTTAGCGATTTCATAGTTACCTTTAAGTCAGAAAGATTTTCAACCATATATGGCGACCCCTCCGTCAAAGACTAACTTTTGATCCATTGACAATGACATTGACGCGACCGTTTGCAAACATGTTCATGAAGAGTTTAAAATGAGTAAAACTTGAAATCTAATTCCTCACTACTGACTATGAATGATGTGTTACTCTTCCCCCGCCACAAAATAACATATCCATTTTAAACCTCTAAAATGCAATCGAAATGAACTCATTTGTGACTACTATGGGCTTGTGCAGCGAATGGATGGACAATATTCATGTTAGATGCGGTCAAAGAGTCGCTTTACATTATTTGGTCATATGAGTGGGAAATTTTGGACTTGCAGGTACATATGAATCCCTCGATAAAAAGGGCAGAAATAATGTAGGAAGTGCCCCTTGTCCCCAGGAACAGTTTCTAGGAAACGTCGGACACACAATATCATATGAAGAAGACACGCGGAAGTCCGAAGAGAAACACACATAGTGATCCACTCTGCTCAAAGCAACGTAGATTACGTCCGATGGGATCAGCTTTAAATTATTCTACCTATGATGGGCATGACAACAAACGTGTTGTAGCAGATGTTAGCAGTGACTTTGGTTTAGACACTACAAACAGTGCCAACACTGGCCCAATAATTCATCAGCCGAAACCGGATCCATAAGGAACAGTACCCAAGTAACCGTTAAAACACTACTAAGTCGAATTTAGCTAGTCACCACGATCGTCCGCGCAAGCGCCGAAGAAATGTTTGGACAATGGCAGGCAGCAAATGTGCTGAAGACCACGAAACTGACAAAATAGCACCAGTTGTTGCTGGTGCTGAAGCCGTAATAGTGGCAATTTGGATTCTGTGATATCGTTACTGTTTGCTCGTAATGAGAAGTACCACGAAATGCAGGGTCAAAGTGTCAATGACTCTGCCAACTGTTGTTGTTTATTGTTTTAGGAGAAATCCCAAAGTATTACTGGGTATCGCAGCCAAAGCATTTCTCCTAAGCGTTTTCAGCATATTAGCAAATCGCGTCAGCTGCTGTTTTAATTGACCCATGTTTTAGCTGTTAGCTTAGGCTCCGAGTCGACAGGAGATGGCCTTATACCATCTAAGCATCTGATCTCGAGCATAATCGTGTAATGGGGTTGAAATGTAGCCTATTGTGGTGATCTTCTCTCGAAATAGTGTTCGCAGTTTTTCAACAAGTTTCTGTCTTGGTGATGAAGTTCTCTCGAAATAATGCTTGCAATTTTTCATCAAGTTTCTGTCTTGGTGGATAATTTTGTTGATGGGCTCCTGTTTAGCAATAAATCAGTCGTGAAGTTCAAGAAGTAAATCATTGGCTACCTTTAACTGATCCACGCGAACCAAATTTTTAATTGCAATACTTTAGTATCCCTTAGTGGGTAGGATTTGTTTTTGCTTCGGTCCGCTTTTTCCTCTATGTGACTAGTCGTACATGAAGTCCTTCGGTAGTCGCGATAGTAAGCGAGAGCGCGCTGCAATAAGTCAGAAGTATCTCATAGAGACGAAGAATTTCTTGAATCGAGAGCCTGCAACCTACCTATGCCGTGCCTTCATTACGCGCTGCTTACCGGATTCACCACATTGCGTCTAGTTTGTTATGTCTCATCCCTCTTGTGGTGCCTTGGATCTCTTATTCAGCCGAGGGAAGCTTCTTCTGCAATCCGACCGGTAGCTTATGTTTTCGACCTAATGCTCAGATGTTTGTGTTCGCAACATGGTGGAACACTAATGGGTTAGGTTTCATATGCTGGCAAAATTGATTGTTTACCTCAACTTTACGGCAAATGCGCCATTTTGTTTTACCATACACTTGAGATCGATGGAGCATTTCACAAAGAAACCCTTTGACTAACTGCAAGCATCAAGATCGACCAGGTATTGTTGACGTCGATACGTTGACCAAATTAATGAAGTCACGGATGTATTAATACGTTAAAGAGTGTGGCTTGCACCTTAATATGTACTAAAGCTTGCAGTATGAGACACAACATGACTTTTTCGGAATTGATGAAACTTTCAGTGAAAACAAGTGTTGACATTTTCAGAAATGCTAATCCACATTCATTTGAAAGGCAAAAACTAAAATTTCTCAACGATTATAGCTTAAACATTCAGATAATTATTAATGAAAAAATGGAAATTCCTAAACTTGACAACATCGTTTGTTTGAGAGAGGACACTGACCTACATTCTGGCTCTATTAGTGTGTCTTAGCTTTCAATATCAATGTTATTTCCTTGAACAATTGCTCTTTTCTGCCTTGACATCTGAAGCAGAGTCAGTCTTATTCTTTTGTTTAGTTTTTAATTTGGGTGGCTTTATTTAATATATTTACTGGATTTACAACGTGCTCATTACTACTTTTTGGACTAAATCATTAATTTGGAATTATAGTGACTTCAGCAAAGAAGTTTTGGACATTTTTGGATAATATCATTGTGGTAAAAGAAAAGACTTTTAATACATTGCCAATTCCAGACCATTAACAAATCAACACATTCGAGATATCAAATAAGTCCGGTTTTTCACACTTGATGTATGCTGTGTTACTGTCTTTTTTCATGTTCGTTGCATAGAGCCCAGCGAGCCAAAGGCAGTATGGTGCTGCATCGGCGAAACCCCCTTATATGAGTACTCATTGTATTGAGATGTTCTTTTTTTTTTTGAATTCATATATGTTGTGTATAGTATAGTCTCTAAATATTTCCATCAGACTAGGATCCAAGTTGTAATCAGTTATTGAAACATTCTAATTTCTTTCTTGGAGGTAAATTGATTAGTTTTTCATCAAGAAAAAATATGTTCCATTCCATTCAAACGAATGTTGTTCGATGACTGAAAAACTATAACACATTTCTATGCTTACAAATCAATTAGGCTGCTAACAGTGATTACAGTTTGTCAGTGTAATGGGTGTGTACTAAATAGCAGGAGTTGGCAAAACCGAACACGATAACAGACTACGTACTTCGTACTTGCGAGTGAGAAAAAAGGCTGAATACATTTAATTTCATCACAGCAAGGAAAACGAAGATTGTAAATCTTGTTAGATATACATGATTTATAGCTTCTTTAGTGTTGAATCGCAATCTTTCATAACATGAGGCACATTTTAACGTCTATATGTATGTCTGTATGTTTATCTTTACAATATGTATGTGTAAGCATTTATGCCTTAATATTTTCTTTTCTGTTTAGGAACTAAAGGTTCAAGTCATGTATAAAAAAGTACGATTCATTGCCAGTTTTCATCATCATACCAAATCGTAACTTCCTAACCATAATCTTGATCATAATAGAAAAATGACGTCTCCATAAAATTAGCTCCTGTGTGAATTTAAATTAAAATGTCATTGAAATTATTGTGAATATAATTTATTCCTTGTTGACCCATATGCCAAAATTGCAGCATTTTTTTCAGCACAATAATGTGCGCATATATAATATTTAGAAATACTAAAATGATACATTGCTCTAATCTTCAGGTCAAGATATTTGTGTGGAAGTGTCATTTATACCCACATATGAGTGATTTGGTATTCATTCTATGAAGTTTGGCACTGCCACATGTTCCTTGTTGAGGTGGAGTGCGGGTGACTGGTGGTCCTTAACAATTTATGTCTCTTTGATATATGTAATTCTATAGCGTGCATGCCTCCAGTGATGGGCAGAAATGGGCATATCTTGAAGGTAGTGCATTTGTTTTACCAGTTTAATAACGATGGTCTTGATAACCACACTGAGTGATTGTTTTTGCAATAACTTCTCACGGGCTTCTTTTGAAATTGATTGAACAAATTGTAATTTTATCTATGAATTCTTGTTTTATTGCCAACTAAGGAAGAGCTAAAACGAGCCACTTATGGGTATTCTCTATCTTTCCTACCTTTCAAGAAGGCGTAAGTCTCTCATAAAAGGTACACTTAATGAAAACATTATTTTAAACGTGAAAGCATGTGTTTTATCGTTTTCAAGTATTCATATGATTCCCCTTGTTACTTTGTACGACTAAGTCTGTACGGACATATATGCATGCATTCAAACACATACCTACCTTATCTTCTTACGTACATACATACATACGCACTCACGAACGCACGCACACACACATAGATCCACCCATCCATCCTTCCATTCATCCTTCCATCCATCCTTCCATCCTTCCATTCATCCATCCATCCATCCATAAATCCATCCATACATACATACATTAAGATATATCAAGTAAACCTATATTAAGTAATTCCAGTTAAGATACAGATGATCTTTGGGTCCATTTTAAGAGCAGTTGTCTGCACAAGCAATTATACTGGCTGAAGTTAGTTTATATACGTAACGTGTTAAACTTCGTCTTTATAAAGAAATGGCCCTGTTTCATATTTTAATGCTAGTATTTTTTGCTCTTGTGGCTAAGTACATAAATAGCTGGAACAGGGAAAATACGGATGCTGGTTTCAATATTGCTGATACTAGGAGTAAACAACAAATAATCAGTCCGAGCCTATAACACATGTGCAAATAATGCATAACATTAATGTTATGATGCTTACGAGTCGAGAAGTGAGATGGAGGTAAAAATGCTTTAAAATCAGGCTCAAGGAAGACGCTAACATTTATGAAGGAGATTATAAAGACGATTTGAAAACTCTAAAACATTATTTTCTTAAAATCAAATCGATTTCATAAAGAAGTATGTTTCCTACCCAAATGAACGTAATGCTATGCTTTGTAAATAAGTAAGAAAAAATAAAAACTGCACACTCGCCAGGTAAAATTTCAATCGTATACCACCAGTAAGTTCTCATTTTCTCTAACAGTTTTCTAATTCACACTTCAGTAATTACTAATAATAAATAGTGAATTGTCTGACAGGTACACTTAGTCAAATTGATACCCCAGATCATCACAAACTCAGTTAGAATAAACGGATACAAATTCATAAATTTTCCTGATTGTGAAGTGCAAGGTTCTAATTATTATCCGCGTGTAATAGCAAACACATTGATATTATTAGTACATACAGTGTTCCATTTGTGTTATGTTACCCAGTGAATACGAGTAAAGAACTTACTCTGATTATTTGTAATGTATATAAATATAACAAAAACAATAAACTTATTACAAGCATAACTGAATAGCTTGGAATTGCAAACACCGCTGTTGAGGAGCTGTGTCTCATTGAAACGCATCCTTTATAATTTCAAAGGCTCTGGGAGCAACGTTTTTAAGGACGTATTAAACTCCCTTGTTCTAGCACGGTCCCCTGATGGCCGAGTCCCCAACGATATACATATTGTCCATCAGGTGCGTGCTTCCTGAAAGATATGGTCCCATCTTCCGCCAGATTGTCGATGTAGCGAGGTAGACAACGTACCGAATGAAGTATGCTCTGTGCAAGTGTGCAAGAGCATCGTGGCTATAGGCACAAACTGCGTCTACACGGCCGTCGAGACTCTATTTTAGCGCCTATATATTGTTTGATTCAGACCAAAGGGCCAAGACCCCTTTCCTACGGAACGACGTCGATCTTCTGCGAATTGTTGAATGTAGTCAACCCGGGTAAACGTACTGAATGAAAAGATTTTAGGACTGTCCCTTTTTCTCGTGCCTACCATCGAGTGGAAGCTACAGCTACAGACAACAGATTACCGTTACGACGCCGAAGTATTTGCTATTAAAGCGAACAATGGATTGAGGCCATACCCCACATACTAGCCCACATACTTTAAACGCATATTGGGTATATCAACCGATTCGCATACAGGCGTCCTATACGTTTTGAACAAAAGCCAGATTCGTGTAGCTACTGCTGTCGATTCGGGAACTACGAGATACAATCAATGGAATTGACCTTCTCAGCTCGCAGACTTTGGTCAACAAGTGCGTCAGACAAAAGAGGAGCAGCATCGACTCAAGAGAGGTCCTGCTCTAGAGGAAAGTGCGCCATGAACTTCCTCTCCGTGCCGTTAACATCCGTCTTGTGCATACCCTAGAGACTACGTAAACATCACCAAACCAAATACTTACAGATACGCTCCAGCAGCTTCGTACTTCACATCCACAGATCTTAGGGAACATCGTGGGAAGAGATACAGGCACAGACTGTGCAATGTCAACCACTGTATACCCTACCACATTATTCATCTCGGTGCTGCGACCAACCTTATGTTTCCTGAAATATAACTCGCTTTGATATATATATGGCTAGCTGGTTACGTGACAACGGTGGCATCATCCATTCTCAGGAGGATCTCGCATTTTTAGGTCAAGAGACTCCTTTTCAGCGTATCGGAAGCCCTTCCCACCCCTTAAAGGATAGGGCTGTGACTATGCCTGCCAGTCTATCCGGTTCTGGACTATTCTCTTCAGTTCAGCCCATGTTGTTGCGGCAGTCGGGTTCTCTTCTTCGACATACTTGCTCCTGACCTATCTTGTTCTGCCAGCATTTCTCTGGCCTTAGTGGTTAATTCTAGGGATTTTGCAATGCTGTTTTTGTCGCATTTCTTAGTGTATACCCAACTGATATATTTTGCCTTTCGGATATTTCTTGGTAAGAAGGTAGCTGGTTTGTAGTTTCCCAGTTAGTTGTACGGAGCCACTATGGCCAGTGGCCTATAAGTCGGCGGAGGCATATATTCACAAAGGACTGCAGTATTAGAAGCATCAAATATGGGTTTGCACTGCAGTGATTAGAGTTCAGTTTTACCAGTAATCATTTTGCATTGGCATAATACACTATGTACAATTTTTACTTGCGCTCTGCGTACCATTGATGGGTAGCACGCACCAATTCCAATCCCATCTTTATTTTTTGGAGGGTACACTTAACGTGGGCAAACTAAGGTTGTTTAATGCATTTCCATGGCGTCCGTGCTCCTTATGCGATTGAACATTGTACCCGATTCTGCTGAACATTCCGCATCAACGTTAAGCTGTTCTTTATTTTATTTGTACTTTTTCCTCTGATGCTGTACTTAGATCGATCTACCAGTCTTAATTTGCATGCTGCTTTACTTGCATCAAATTTGCTTCATCTGTTTTGATGTTTGCTATCCTAAACTGTGTTAAAATGGAACATGCCTTTTGCCTATGATGAGTCAAAAATACACTACGTACGCATTCTAAATTTGGTCTGTAGAGGAACGTAAGCTGAACGTCATTACAAGTAATGAAATTTCAGTAAACAGTCGTCTAAAGGCTTTACACCCTACACTTTTATTCACTTATATAATTATATTTGTTTCCAGTGGTATTTCACCATGTCATCTGTTTATGAAAGGTATTAGAGAAAAAGGAGAAAAAATATTATGAATTCATTTTCAAAAAGGAAGAAGACATTATAGGATTCATATACAATCTCTAAATATTCAATATTAAATGATTAATGGGGGAAGTTTTCACTAGATTAAATGCTTTTATACACTTGCATTAAACCGTTTTATTTATTTCCTTTTCTTCTTTCTGAGAAATAGGTGCCTGCCCATCCAACTTCTTCACAAATAATATGTATGGTATGCGCAGTAACACCACCATTTTGTACATGTTACACAAGAGCCTTGCTTGTCGCATGCTTTGGAGCTATTTTAATTTTCTTTTTATCCTCCACTCTCTCTCACTATGGTAAAATTTTATAAAAGTCATCAATGTTTGGGACCAACCATCAACATTAGTAATACTTTTGTCTACAAAAGGTTGATCAAATAATGTAAGCTTTACTACTACCTGATACAGTAGCTAAAACACGTTTTGTAGCTGACGTTCGGAACATTTTTAATTTTAAAAGAAGCATCCCGTTATTGTTCAATGTACAAATGTTTGCACGGCATTCGTGTAGAGAAATGAACACAAAGAAAATAGTATAAATACATCATGTGTCCTTTATATAGCGATTCTAGCAAGATTTGGACAGCATATTAGTACTGAAAATAAATATAAGCAGAATGTTTCAAGTAGAAACAAAAAGGGCGTCAAGGGCAATCAGGTGAATCTAATAAAATATCAACTTCGTTTGAAGCGGTGCTGCAAAACAAATTTATAGCCTCAGAAATATGCTGCCATTAACCATGATGCATATTTCGTCTATACGGATATTTTCAAGCATATCTTGTTTATGCTATAAGAGTGATCGGTGATTTTATTTATCACTCGTATGATCGTCACAGTAAGTTCCACAAGTTCTTCCTGCAACTAGAATCTTCTGTAATAGTGAACTGAATCTGACAGCCTACTAAACACACATTTACGAAAAGTTTCTTTAATATAAACATAACTTCTGTATTAATATGTTGGATGGTTTTCGTTATATATTGTAACATTGTAATTACAATTATAGCTAGAAAGTCAAATTGAAAGAGCATTAAACATAGGCTATTCCATGAATAATTTAATGTCAGTAATATGTTTAGGATTATATATAAATTCAATTTATTGCTATGTGCATTTCTATTTATTCAGGGCCAAGTTTCTAGCTTTGATCTAAGGCAATATAGCAACTGTTACAAAATTTAATACCAGCGACGCGAAAGTGATAGCTACGTCTTAGCAATTTTTGGACGGGTAAAACAAGGATACACATGATACATGCAAAAAGAATTGGATAAATCCATTGTGATGCAACCTTACTCTGTACTATCATCGTTACGTATATGCCTCTTTTAAATGACCATTTACTATTCAATCCTGGATATCATTCCTATTCCGACCACCTCGTGGGACACGTATATATCTTAAACGCCTAACAAAATATTTCAAAACTGGCTCCTTTACTTTGTTTCTTTGCGATGACCTGTTACGATCAATCTAATAATCGCCTTGATTGCAAGTTGAACCAAGCATAATTCTTCAAAAAAGTGCGTTAACACATGCAGTTGCAAAATGTTGAACTTTTCATGATCATTACATCACTTCTATTGTCAAATCTTCAGTTCCGGAGGTATGTAGTTTTGCATATTGTCAAGCTCTCTGATGGCGGAAGGCTTGCATGAAGTACACAATCCCATAATGTGTATATGGATGTGATACGTATAGACAAACAATAACACTTACAACGTTTGCTATTTCTCTTGTATATTTCCTTAATGGGTACATCAAATGAAAGGTTATGGAAATCGTTTAGAAAATGTCGCAACTTTCTTGTAGAGGTCAGTATTATAGCAAAGGATAGGAGTTTCCATAAACGTTTGTGACAACTGACAAACTGTGACTTTTGTTTTACATATATTTAAAAACGTATTGGATTGGAAGATTTAGGAAGTGTCCATAAACTCATGGAAAACATTATTGGATTATTCTTCTCCAAGTACTACATCTGTTATAAGTCTTGGTGCCTTAGTTATTATGTGACATCGTGGTTGATCCCATACATGGTTTAGATTGCCTTTGTATCAGGAAAGCAATAATGCAAGTATTTAGTTAAGATCTACGATGGACGGGATATTTGATATCACCTGCGTGAGTATGCGGAAGATGGAAATATTAACACGAATATTATGCTTCTGACTGGATTTCATCCTGGGGATAACAGAATAATGCTCCGTTTTATATTGATTTTAAGAATATAGTAAATAGCCTATTCAATTCACACTGAAATATGTCTGCGAGGATTACATTGTGTCTTAGATATCCGACATGCAACCTATTTGGTCAGTTTCAAACATATTCATCAAATACACTTTGTGGGTAATTATAATACAGATTCAGTAACCGAAGGCCACTAAAGTGTGCATGAAAATGGTTAAGCCATTTTAAGGATTAGTTATATTTTAATAGAGTGTATGTCTGATTTTAATTGTATGATAAGTAGCTTTCATTAAGTGTAAGCAATAAAAGGTAGAGAAATTAATCATGAATACAAACGTTAAATAAAATAATGATACGAATTATATATATTACCGCCGTCTGGACACTGGGTAAATACTTAGAGAAAGGGTATAGTTGTTTAGTTTTGCAGTCTTAACGTAAGCTAGGTCTCTTAACATTTTAATAATTATGTGAAGAAGAAGGTTCCAGGATAAAATTATGTTTCTTTAACCGCAGTGTTTTTAAGCGTTGATGTCAGGAATCAATGCAGCATAGTTCTACTTAAAAGCTTCATCAATACAAATGTCAATCCCGGCGTTGACAGAACTGCAGATTGAGTATGACAAGGTTGACATGTTAAATAAACATAAAAATGAGTATTTTATTGAAATAACATATATAAATAAGCATATAGCTGCATATGTTAATACGTTTCTTCAAAAATAAACGTGTTTCATATTATCTCCTCACAAAACTTTCATGTCTCATAGCACTAGCTGAATCATATGGATCTTATTTCATCATACTGTAGTTCACAAGAACAAAATTGAAACGTGTCTCCAACTGTAAAGTTTGATTATAAAGAGAAATGTTTTGACATGATTTATATGGAGTTGTTATCTTGATACATGAAGTATCATTAACTTCGTAAAGAAATTAATCATATAAACTACACAATGTGATTAAGTGAGTTGTGGCAATTTTACTTCATAGCATACCACTGGGACATTGATAAGACCAGGATTATTTACCATACCTGCATTGATCATGCATTTTGTTTAATTAAGCATATTACTTAGTGATATCAGCAAATGGGCTATATATATATATATATATATATATATATATATATATATATATATATATATATATATATGTTGCCCATGAAGGAAAGACGTATTACTGCTAAAACACGAATATATTGTTTATATGATTAACAAAGCAAACGAAAATGTATGGATCATACCATATAATACATATTTTCTGGTGATATACGACTAATATGTAATAGTATTCACAGTGATATGTAATGACGCACAATGCTGTATTTTGATAGTCTTCCCAGAATAGCTGATGCAGTATGTTTAAACCTATTATTGTAATCATTGTATTTGAAATTAGAGCTCGTATGATGAGACAAATCTCTGTGAAGCTCTGCAGAAGTTAAAATAAGTAGACATTATCACAAATTTTCCACAAAATAACAGAAAGGAGAATCAGCGTATACCAATAAAGTTACCATGACATAGAAAATATGTCAAACAATAATTAGAAAAGAAATTGAGTCTAAGTCGTAATTGTGTGACAAAGTCAATATCAGATGCATTTCGTAACTCGAAATGCATGTAGCCTGTATAGATGCATACATGAATTGTAGTTTGTCATTGTAATATACACTTAGGATAACGTGTAATTTATCGTTGATCTGCGTTGCTAATCATGGCATTTGCTACAGAAACGGATCCACGGTGAGAATTGCCTGAGCCAATGTCACCAAGACATGAGAGTGGTGATTTGGTCTGAGCCGTATTTCTTGTCACATGCACAAATTCGCACACCAACAGCATTATAAACGACGTGTTTGATATCATGTTGTTGCCATGACGAACACAAGTTTGTGCTAAGATACGTCCAATTCTCATTTTTAAACATTTCGCATATATCAACACAGTAATAGTTATATTTGGTTTTAAATTGTTACATTTGAAGAAATGCAATCCAATCAAAAGACTGTGGTACAATAATCAGCTGTATTCCACAGGTAATCGACCAAACAGAATAAACCAGGCAAACCTATGGCTAATACTTCCATGCCGCAAGCAAGTATATATTGATACGTGTAGGCTCGTACAAATGTAACAAAAGAAAAGAGTGAAGTCAACAAGCTTTGTAATTTTTAACAAAATAATTTATTTCCGTAGACAACAATGTAAAAATAGGAAATAGGACCTACGGTTTGTGAATATAATCCAAAAATTAATCCTAAAATTGAAACATATAAGTCCTATCACTAAACAGTTCTAATTGAATTCAAGTTCGAATCTCGATGAAATTCCAATATGGAAGGCGATGACGTCAGATGAGGTCGTTGTACTGATGGCAACAATTCCTCGTTGAATACCAATTTATAATGTTCCCGTTTAGAATTCCAGAATAAATTTCCACTGTATGTCTTTGTCCCGGAACATTTATAAAAAGAGCACTTATGTAGTTTTCTAGAGAATAAATTATTGAATTTTAAAAAATAGATGAACTTCAGAACAAGCCGGTATCAACAATAGAAACACCTTGCACCCTCAAGTGTAAAATACGACTGACTGAAAAACTTCTGAGAAAGAGTATTAAAACCCTCAATTTTAGATCACATGGTGTCCCACGTGGTCACCCAGATGAAACAACGCAGTTAAAGCGCACAGCCGATAGACACGTTCGCCTTGAAAGAACTTAACGAATCTTACTATAAGATTCAATTAAAAAATGTTCTTTACAAATTAGAGCTATCAGGCAAGCAGAACATGACCTTGGTAATAGCCAATCGTTTTCACTCGATGTTTACAAAATCTATGAACCAAAGTAAGCTAATAATAGTGCTTAAGTCATACGTTTGCGTTCTAATCAAGTCAACAAACGACTGAATTAATTTCTTCAAAAATATCAAATCCCATGAAACTAATCATTACAATAAAATGTAATGAAACAAAAATAAAATAAAAAGAATTTAAAACGAACACACGCTCAATTTAATTACATATTCGTAACATTTCCCCCCAAAAGAAAAAGAAAGATTTATGTAATAAAGCTTTCTTTTTACCATATGTAAATTATACATGAGGTAAAATAAAATTACATAAGAAAACTCTTATGAATTATACAAAGTGTACATGAAATAAAATTTCTATACACGGGAAAGTGCATCTGCAATCAAATTGTCCTTTCCTTTGATGTGCCTGATGTCAAGATTATATTCTTGCAAAAACAAACTCACCTTAATGATCTTTAATTTTTATTTTTCATCTTGTCGATGAAAGTAAGGGGATTCTGATCACCAAACACAACAACCAGAGAAGGGGCTGAACTAAAGTAAACTTTAACATGCTGTAATGCCACCATTAAAGCGAAACATTCCTTCTCGATTGGTGAGTAATTTCTTTGGTACTTCTTTAATTTCTTAGAGAAATAGCACACCGGATGATCAACACCATTTCTATCTTCGTGAATCAATACTGCTCCATCCCCAACATCACTTGCATCAACAAATAGTTTAAAAGATTGATTGATCTTTTGTAGCTATAAGAACCGGCGCACAGTTTAGAATGGCTTTTAACCTATCAAAAACCTCCTGACATTTTTCAGTCCAAAGAAAATTGTTTTTCTTACTTAACAAGTTTGTCAGGGGATCAGCAATATTAGAAAAATTGGAACAAAATTTACTATAGTATCCGGCATTACCCAAAAATCGCATCAGTTGCTTTTTACTGACAGGCACAGAGAAATCAGAGATAGCCTTGACCTTAGCATCTATAGGTTTAACTTCACCATGTCTCACAATATGTCCTAGAAAAGTTACACAAGCATGGCAGAACTCACTTTTAGATCAAATTGATTGTCAAATTTGCATCAGTGACTCTGTCAAAAAATTTCCGAATCGTGGTTAGATGTTCTTTCCAGGTGTCATTTTAGATATGACATCATCGATGTTATCATCACAATTATCTAGACCAGAGGTAATCATATTCATCAAGCGTTGAAAGTACTTGGGGAACCCTTCATCCCGAACGACATTACTTTATACTGATAGAGTCCATCTGGAGTCACAAATGCCGAAATTTCCTTTGCCCTTTCCATTAGTGGAATCTGCCAAAATCCTTTCAGAAGGTCAAATTTGGTGACGTACTTTGCATTTCCAATTTTATCAATACAGACATCGATTCTTGGTAATGGAAATGAATCTGTTTTTGTCACACTGTTCACCTTCCTATAATCAGTGCACATATGGAAAGTTTGATCTGGTGTCGGAGCACGTATACACTGTGAACTTCAGTCACTTTTACTGGGCTCTATGAAATCGTTCTCCAGAAACACTGAATTTCCTTTTTCAAGTATTCCTGTTTGAGAGGGTTCATCCTGTATGGGTGTTGTTTCACAGGTTTTGAATCTACAATTTCAACGTCACGAAAAATTTTGTTTGTCCTCGTAGGAATATTCAAAAACAAGTGCTCATATTTGAATAATAACTGTTTAAGTTCATTCCTTTCTTTTTGTTGCAAATGTAAAAGTTTCTGGTCCATATTTTTCATAATTTCCAAATTCCCAAGATATGTTGCTCCAAGATCAACAGAGTCCGATTGAATTTCTTCACTTAAATCTTCAGTTGGTGGGACAGGTACAACTAAATTTATTGCATGATTTACTTGGCTATCTCTTTCAATATAGTCCTTTAACATGTTAATGTGGCAAAGTTGTTTTTGTTTTCGCCTACCAGGTGTATTTATGGTGTAATTTAAATCATTTACTTTCTTTTCAGCCGTGTATGGACCATAATACTTAGCCTGAATGAGATTTTGTGGAACGGGCAAGAGAGAAAGGACTCTATTACCACGCTTGAAACTCCTAACCCTTGAGGTTTTATCATATCTTGATTTCATTCTGGACTGAGTAGAGTGCAGATTTGCTCTTGCGAGCTCACAAGCCTTTGACAACTTGTACTTAAAAACAGAAACATAATCAAGAAGATTGACCTCGGTATCTTCATTAGAAAGATGTTTCTCTTTCAACAACTTCAATGGTCCACGCACAGTATGTCCGAAAACTAGTTCAAAGGGACTGAATCATAAAGATTCTTGAACGGACTCCTTAACAGCAAACAAAATTAAATGAATGCCTTCATCCCAATCTTTACTCGTATCAAAGCAATATAACCGAATCATATTCTTCAAAGTCTAATGAAATTTTTCTAAAGCTCCTTGGCTCTCAGGGTGATAGGCAGAAGATTTAAATTGTTGAATGCCTGATTCGTGCATAGCTTGCTGGAAAATTCCAGACATGAAATTTGACCCTTGATCCGATTGGACAGATTTGGGAAGGACAAATTGAGCAACAAACTTTATCAAAGCTTTTACTATGGTTTTTGTTTTAATATAGCTCAAAGGAATTGTCTCTGGGAATCTTGTTGAAGCACACATAATGGTCAACAAATATTGGTTGCCTGACTTGGTCTTAGTTAAGGGACCAATACAATCTACATTAATTCTGCTAAATGGTTCGTCAAATGAAGGAATAGGTTGTAGATGAGCCTTAGGTATCATCTGATTGGGTTTTCCTACCATTTGACAAAGTATGACAAGATCTACAAAATTTACAAACATCACTTTTGATTTTTGGCCAATAAAAGTGTGTCAAGATCTTGTGATAAGTTTTATTTATCCCTAGATAACTAGCCAGAGGAGTTTCATGGGCCAAACTAAGTATTTCCTGTCTGTAAAATTTTGGAACTACAATCTGATAGTTCACTGACTACTCGTCACTAGCAGGTACATCGGGAGGTCTCCATTTTCTCATAAGAACTCCATTTTTAATGAAATAACAGACAGGTACTTCAGTGGCTTCAGTTTCAATAATGGCCCTCTGAAACAAACAGGAGATCTCAGGATCTTTTTCCTGTTCGACGACAAGTGATTGTCGTTTGTCACCCTGATTAGATATAAGAGAATGAGTAGTTAAAAGAGGATCACTGTGATCAATACATTTTGACTAATCCATATTAGGAGTGAAAGTGGCCTCATCAATGGCCTGACCAACACATGTGTCAGCTAAAGGAATACTTTCCTTATCAAAATCATTCTCAAGAGCTTTCTTTGCCATAGCTCTAGTAACTGCACAATTTGGGTATAAATCAGGGTATTCTTTCTCAATAGGATCAACCTTCTGATCCAAAGAAGGCTTGTCAGTTACAAGTGGATTAACCACAACCTTGTCTCCAGCTAGGTCGTTGACTAGTAACAAATGAATGCCCTCAACGGGTAAAGTATACACTATACTGACTGTCACAGGTCCTGAAACTAAGTCTGATGACAAATTTACAGAATAGAGAGGAACATTAACAAAGCTGCACTCTACTCTCTGAATGAGAACACTCTCATTAGAACAGGACTTCTCAGAAGTACTTGATAATAAAAGACTTTGCGAAGCTTCTGTATCCCTTAACATTTTGATAGTTATAGGATTGGCCAAATTACTCAAGAGTGATATAGAACCATTCGACATGAATGGTTCATAATTCTCCATATTAAAATCAGACTGGGGTTTATGAGACCCAACAAATGTATTGTTTTCAATACATGACCGTGACCTTGACCTCTTAGAAATAAGAGCATTTGGGATAGGTGTATCTTGATTCTGATGCCTATATTTCAATTTGAAATAATTAGAAATGACGTGTCCTTTTGTCTTGCAAGAGGTACACGTAGGAATAAACAAGGATTTTGAATCAAGTTGATCAGAAGCTTGATATTTAAAAGTTGTGCCAGACTGAGTTGTAGAAGGAGACGTATTAGGCTGATATACCTTTCTCCCAGTAGACTGCTGAGTGAATGATTTGCCTACAACAGGAACTTTATGAGTTAAGGAATACTCATCAGCAGCAAGAGCAGCATTTTCCAAGGTTTCGATCTTATGCTCTTCAAGATGATTATTAATGTCATTAGGAACACAGTTCCTGAACTCTTCAAGTAATACAAGTTGTTCGAGACTTTCATAATCATGTTCAACTTTCCTGGCTAAGCACCATCTCTTAAATAACTGATCTTTTTCTCTTGCAAATTCGACATAAGTTTGTCCAGATTCCTTTTTATAGTTTCTGAATTTTTGTCGATAAGCCTCAGGGACTAACGCATAACCCTTTAAGATGCACTCCTTAACCAAATCATAGTCAGAACTCTGCTGTACTGACAGGGATGCATAGATATTTTGGGCTTTGCCAAAAAGTACACATTGCAATAATTGAGTCAAATGCTCCCTTGGCCATTTCAAATTTTCAGCATTTTTTTCTTCAGAATGAATGAAATATTTGTCTACTTTCTTTTTCCTAAAAGGGGGGACTAGCCTAATATTTTTTTAAATGTCAACACTTGAATTTGTATGTGAAGTGAAATCGTGCTTTTCACTTACCAGCTCCATTGCTTTGATTTTAATTTGAAATTCCTTTTCACCCTTCTCTGTTTGCATCTGTACGTGCATTTGTTCTTTCTGAAACTTCAATTGAATTTGTCTCTGTGTCTCCTCTTTATCATATAACATTTCTTTATCTTTCTCCCTCTCCTGTCTCTCTCTCTCCTTCTGTTCTAATTGTAACTTCATTTGTTTATCTTTCTCTCTTACCCGTCTCTCTTTCTCCTTCTCTTCAAATTGCAAATGCAATTGCTTCTCTTCAAATTGCAACTCTTCTTTCTGAAGCTCGAGCTTCCTTGACTCCAGTTCCATCTTGTATTTCATTTTTACTTCCTTTACTTTTATATCAGTCTGATACCGACTTACTGACCGAAGCGAGCACACTTTTATCAAGAACAGTCTTCTCTACCAAATATTGAATCAAAATGTTTTTAATTTCTTGCTTCGTTAAGGAAGATTTTGCTTCAGAAAGATCGTCTTTTCTGGCAAGTTCAAGCAATTCATCTTTCTTCAAACTATCCAACCGCTCCTGAGTAGGACTAGAAAGAAATGTCTCCACTTTTATTGACATTGTGAATGAAAGCCTGTTGTTTCCACTAAAGATTTCAACAAAATGTTAAATGGTACTTGGGATTTAAAAACTAGGGCAATTTAAATTTCAAACATTACAATGTTCGGAAATATTTAGCCAAATTTCATTTATCCCAAGGATGAGCAACCCCAATTTTCTTCTTGTTAGGTGTAGGCTCGTACAAATGTAACAAAAGAAAAGAGTGAAGCCGACAAGGTTTGTAAATTTTAACAAAATAATTTATTTCCCTAGAAAACAATGTAAAAATAGGAAATAGGACCTACGGTTTGTGAATATAATCCAAAAATTAATCCTAAAATTGAAACATATAAGTCCTATCACTAAACAGTTCTAATTGAAGTTCGAATCTCGATGAAATTCCAATATGGAAGGCGATGACGTCAGATGAGGTCGTTGTACTGATGGCAACAATTCCTCGTTGAATACCAATTTATAATGTTCCCGTTTAGAATTCCAGAATAAATTTCCACTGTATGTCTTTGTCCCGGAACATTTATAAAAAGAGCACTTATGTAGTTTTCTAGAGAATAAATTATTAAATTCCAAAAAATAGATGAACTTCAGAACAAGCCGGTATCAACAATAGAAACACCTTATACCCTCAAGGTGTAAATTACGACTGACTGAAAAACGCTGAGAAAGAGTATTAAAACCCTCAATTTTAGATCACATGGTGCCCCACGTGGTCACCCAGATGAAACAACACAGTTAAAGCGCACAGCCGATAGACACGTTCGCCTTGAAAGAACTTAACGAATCTTACTATAAGATTCAATTAAAAAATGTTCTTTACAAATTAGAGCTATCAGGCAAGCAGAACATGACCTTGGTAATAGCCAATCGTTTTCACTCGATGTTTACAAAATCTATGAACCAAAGTAAGCTAATAATAGTGCTTAAGTCATACGTTTGCGTTCTAATCAAGTCAACAAAAGACTGAATTAATTTCTTCAAAAATATCAAATCCCATGAAACTAATCATTACAATAAAATGTAATGAAACAAAAATAAAATAAAACGAATTTAAAACGAACACACAAGCAATTTAATTATATATTCGTAACAATAT
>JAECUM010023472.1:0-23704 GCA_016617855.1 Megalonaias nervosa
AGAATGAAAAACACAAGTCCTATCACTTAATAGTTCTATTAGAATCCAAGTTCGAATCTCGACGACACACAAATATGGAAGGCGATGACGTCAGATGTGGTCCAATATACGAATATCAACAATTCCTCAACTGAATCACAGTTTTTGTTTCCGAATAATTCCAGAATAAATTTCCATGAATATCTTTCAGAAATTTTATAAGAAAGTCAACTTGTTGAGTTTCCAGGAGAATAAATTATTAAATCCAAAAATCAGATGAAAAACAAACAATCTGGCAACAAATAAAAATAACACCTTGTTCTTTCGAGATGTTAAAACAACTCTGCCAGAAAAATATTAAGAATGCGTATTTAAACCCCAAAAACATCATTTCAAGTCTCGCGAGATGGGTCATGTGGTCTCTTACTACAAGAAAACTATCACGTACGCCAGTGTAGCCCCACTTAAGAACCAATAACAAAAAAGCGTTGTTTACACATGGTGATCACGCAATCAAAGTATGGCCCTGATACTGACCAATCATTTTAACTGCCTTTTTACGTTCTTGCCAGCCCAAGACGAACTAGGTTAACTAAAAAAAATTCTCATGTAACACTTTTACGTCTTAAATAAACAACATTTGCTAAAAGAAAATATCGAATTACTGAAAAAGAATTTCGAATCCGATAAAAATATTCATTACAATAAAATGTAATGAAACAAAAATAAAATAAAAAAGCATTTTAAAACTAATACACAAGCAATTTAATTACATATACGTAACAGCTTTATGTTTACATATCCTAGTATTTTTTTCTTTTTAAGCCAAAACTTAAGCCCTCCTGATCCTAAGTCTTATAAGTGATAGCATATCATTATGTTTCCGTGTACATGTATGAAAGCTCCTACCCTTTTCAGGGATGATAGTATGTTTGTGTATATGTGTGTACTCGTACTCCTTTCTCAGCTTTTACCATAACTCTGAGACTGTGTGTATATAGATGTGAGTTTAATCTACATTAGATGTTACTCTATCTTCATATTTTACATCTCTTTTCACACTGAGTGCTGGTAAGTTAGTGTGGGTATTGGCAAGTACGCTCTTGTTGTTGGTCAGTAGAGATGGACATTGATCAGGCAGTCGTTTTGGGTGTTGGTCAACAGGTGTCAGCGTTTTTCCCATTACCATTCCCCCTTGTAGCCATGCAGTCCAATAATGTTAAACGTATGTATTTTTTTTAACATCAGCATTTCACATTGTGCCCAATTAGTCACATAATGTAAAACATATCGAAAATTTTAACATTAGCATTTCCCCATCTGTCCATTCAGTCCCATCATGAATACTTTTAATATAATATTTCCCTCTTGGGCCAATACGGACCCATTTGTGTTCATATCTCCCCCTATATTCCTAACACACAACGACGTTTCAACCGTCAATAAAATACCTGCACTTGTGGGGCCTTAGTGGTTTAAAGTGCTCAACTTTTCCGATTACTGCCACCGTTCCTCTGTCCACATGGGTTCAAGTCACAGGCTCGGCCAATGTGGGTATGTGAGAAAGCTTGCCAGTAGCTTCCCGTGAGTCTGTGGTTCTTACCGGGGTTTTCCCGGGTTCTTCCTCCCTAGATATATAGGCCTCCATGTATAGCCTATTGTGTGCTGAAAAATGTTGTTAAACCCACAACAACCTGCGCTTCTAGCGTTTAATCTAATTTCTACAACTATTCAATAAAAACTTAACGAAACAAATCGGTTAAATTCGCCTCAAACTCTCTCTTTGCTGTAATTAGTGATGATATCTTGTTGATGTGACGTCAGTGAAGTTGTTATGATGTAATAACAATTATGGTTTTGAGGGCAGTTCAGAAGAGGTGCCATTTAAGTAAAATCTGAACATCCTCGTTGCTTTCCTGTGGGAATCGAATAATGTTCCTTTGACTTAAAGAGACGAGGGTAATCCCAGATTGGTAAATTTTTAGACGACAAATATCCGACTGATATGCGAAGAAAAGATCCTCCTAATGAATAATAGGCTGTGAAAATAATATTTGATGCCGTTTCGCAATTTTTAATGTAATTTCAGTAACTTTTGAGTAAAGAAATGAAGACAGTTCCCCACACTTCAAACTGTTGATTACGTTGCTATTCATGATGACATGTGATCGAGTTATTGTGACTTCCATAAGGTCATTATGACGTAATAAAAAATGGGTTGTTAGGAGCTCAAAATGATCACCAATAGTTATGTATGGCAATCGGGGGCAATATGGGTTTATATATGGAGAATGGCGGAAACATTTATAGGGCAAAACGTGAATTTAACTCTATAGGGACAAGGGGAATTTAACATGGGTGACGTAAATAGCAACAGTGTTACAAGTGGCTTACCTCAGTAGGGCGGGAACATAATAACAGTGTTCGAGCCTCAAATCATTTTATATAAGGAAAATGCCGGAAAAAATTTCTAGCCTCAAGGAAATTTACAGGCTCAAAAACTTTCTAGCCTCAAATGAAAATGAACAGGGGCACATGAGCCTTAAACGGGAAATTAATGAAAACAAATCCACTGCATGATGAAATATATACAAAAAGTTCCAATAATTACAGAGTAAAATTTCAAAATAGCAAAAGATTGCATGCTGATCCATTCACACAAGTACCATACTTCATTTCGGGTTCGACAGATCCAGTGTCCGCAGAGGTGGGGGGATATCAAGTGATTGATTTTATAGGTAGAAAAAAAAAATAAACGGAGAAAACTTGGTAACGACGACATTTCAACCACAGAACAATATTCTCCCAGCTAGTCTTTTCCCGACGTTAGAATAACGGTCGCTAAACAACTTTCGTCAACTAGTGTTTTTCTAACATCTGCAGTTGAAAAATGGTCATATGTCGACCCAAAGTCACACAATCAACTTTGACTCCACAATTATGTGCTAACGTTGGCTGAAAGTAGGTGTGCTATCTGGGTGGTTTGCATTTCCTTGTTTTCTTTGGATTGTGATTATAAATATGCAGTCAAAATACTCTTTTGTGTTAATGCGCAGAGACGATATTGTCAAGTGTAACTGACCCTGCAGTCAAACTCCTGAAAGAATATGGACTATGATGGGCATAGTCTTTTCTAGCATAAAAGCAGTGGACAATTGAATTGTTTTTTATTTTTAAAAAATCCAATTTAGTAAATAATCTTGTTATAGACCATTCTCAGAATGTATTCATGTATTCATGTGACCCTGGGTCAACGAATCCAAAACGAGGCTAAGCTAGGCACCAGCTTATAGATTTGTTAGAACCAGGGGACCAAATTATGGCAGATAAAGGTTTTGTTAAAATTAAAGAGAAAATTATTTTAATAAACAGATTAACAGAATATCCCATACATAAAATGACAAAATTTTATATTGTTTAGACACGATTCTTCCCTATTATGTTTACTTTATCTAATGTCTGCATTTACATATTGGTGTTATAATTCATCCATCTACCAACACCACAAAAATAATATTAATTATAATCAATGAAGAAGTTCACATAAATAAGGGACCAATTTGTGTGTTTGGGGGCAGGGTGCTTTGATATATATATATATATATATATATATATATATATATATATATATATATATATATATATATATATATATATATATATACATACATGCATGTATATGAATGGCTTTCAAACAGCTTTGAACAAATAATTCTGCTGTTTTGTGGGTAAATATATAACTGCCAGTCTGTTATTGAAACAAAAAAAAATGTGTTCATATGAATAAAATCATATATCCATATTGTCAGTTGACAAAATGATTCAGAAAAGAAAAAATGTCATTTAAAGGGAAAATCCCAGTCCCTCCCACCCCCAGGCACGAAAAGCAGCAAGCACCATAACAACAACCAGGTTGTGCACTTCTGATACAAATTAAAATGCAAGCATACCGACATGTACCCAAAACTATTTAAAGCACACCACAAAGTCTCTACTGGTTTGGGGGACGTGGTTGGTTAAAAGGGCAGTTTGTGTCACTATGCACATTTTGTAAATGTTTTATTCTGACCGCGTGTTTTGACCACAGTATTGATTGATCATAGCTGTACATTTAAACCATACCTAATCAGAAACAAAATTCATGCTTTAAATAGTTTCTTTTCTCTATCGTTAACTTGTATTTTGTGTGCTGTAGAGAAAAAGGACACTCAAGATAGGACGTAAATCAACTTACGTTTAAGAGAATGGACATATCAAGTAAGTTTTAGTCATTATAATATATACAGTGGTAATTCTATAATATAAAATATTCTTACGCAAAAGGAAACAAAATCTTTTTAAATACATTACATCCATTACAGCTGTGATCAATATAATATATTCTCTCGCAAAAGGAATCTACATAATATATTATATGCAGTATAGTCGCGATCTGCCTAGCTTAGCCTCGTTTTCGCGAGACATTGATATTCATGAGGATATCATTAAGAATGGTCTATAAGACTTTCCAGATTAGATCGGCTGGAGTCTAATTGATCGTGTTATATTATCTGACACACATATCTGTGTATTACTATATATTAAATGGACATGATAAATAAATGTGACAGTCTTATTTCCTTTTCACTGAGGCAAAAATTTGCTTATTTAGTCTTATAGTTTATCACATCCGTTATCTCTGATAGAAACGTGAAAAATAATGTATTTATCGTTTTGGTATTATTTTCTAAACCTCAAAAATTGATTATTATTCTAAATGACTTACTTCAAATTTGTCAACAGCTAGATGTTAAATTTAATTAATGAACAAACTTTACGCTTGGCATCATTATCAATGTATACGTCGACAAGTTGTTTCAAGTTTAATTCTTTGTTCTTTCAAAGCTGTATGAATAATTCATAAAGAGCTTTTATCTCCAGAACATAAAGCAAAATTATACTATACGAAATATTTTGTATCAAACCAGATTTTGTGAAAGCTAAAGCCTGCTTCACATTCTAAATCTACGCAGAAAGTTTAATTATAGGTAACATGTTCCATGTTATCTTTAATACAGTTTTATTGTATGGAACAGATGCATACATGTTGGTATTTAAATACCTTTGACACTGTGAAGAGCAAAAGCGATTGTAGATACTATGATACATTATTAGACTGTTTCTTCGTCTCTCATCACTTTAAATGGTGGCCCTTGTGTATTTTGTATATTGATGAATGTCTGTAGTTGTACAGAGGTAAGACTAATGCAGGAATCATATCGCCATCAGAACCGAAACAACTGAGGACGCCATGTCAGCTAGCTATTTTTTCCACCGAATATTATTACCTACTCGTAAGGGTTGGAGGAAGGTTGTCAATATGTGTCAACTTCCAGTTCACCTGTTGGTGGACCGTTTATGTTTCTTACATGAAGAACTGAATTATTATGATTTAATATTTCCTTAATCACAGTCGTCATAGTGTGTCCTATATTTTTCACTCTTACACAATACTGCAAATAGTATTTTCATCTTTGTATCTTAGATTTTTACAAAAGGTTTGGGACAAGTAAGGACAATTTATTTCTACAGGAGACGCATTCCGGAAAGCACGCACAAACAAGCACCGTGTTTTCGCTTCCAGCTTACTGTTTACATCGTTAAATCAATGCCTGCTTGTTAACAATCCGTACTATGCACTGACATGAAGCGTTTCAATTGAAACACGGTCTTCAGTTCGAAGAGTGGACAAAGCTGTCTCCCTACCAATGCCCAAGCTCAAGCTGGTACTGACGGTAATGTACCCTGTTATGAGGCGCCGTAGCGGACAAAAGCTGGTCCAATCAGAACGTTGCCGTTGAAATTTTAATGTCATATGTCCAGAATTCCAATTTCACGTGTTGTATCAAAAATGCTTGTCCTTAAAGTTCCATTTTCTAGGTCGAGATTTTAGATTGTATCTGTTGAATTAAACAGTAGTGGTTGAAAGTTATATTTTCTATGTCGAGGTTTTAGACTGTGTCGTTTGAATTACACGGCGGTGGTTGAAATTTCAGTGTCATACGTCGAGAATTCCTAATTTTTGTATTGGTTCAAAGACTTATGTTGAAAGTTCCATTTCATATTGTGAGTTTTTAGATTTTATCTGTTGAATTACACAGCGGTGGTTGAAAATTCGATGTCCAATGTCGAGGTTTTAGACTATCTTCTGAATTACAAGGCGGTTGTTAAAATTTTAATGTCATATGTCGAGAGTTGTTTCAATTTAACATGGTAAATCATATTGATTGTACTGAAGGTTTCATTTCATATATTGAGGTTTTAGATCGTATCTGTTGAATTACACAGCGGCGGTTGGACATTTTATTGTGCTTGTCAAAATTGCTATTTTTATATGGTGAAATGTTGTGTTGGTGTTAAAAGTAACATTACACAATGTCCACTTTAATAATTCAAAATAATATTGAGTATTAAGATACATCATTCATGTATTCAATTATGAGGCGTGATTACATTCCATTCACAGGTCGAGAATTACTATGAATTTCTTCGCTCTCGTGAACGGACCGCGTTATTTTTAAACAAGGAGGCCTCTTCTCGTTGCTGTGAAATTCAATAGATCAAATCTAAATACTCACCATATGAAATGGAACTTTCATCACAAACAGTTACATTCAACGTGTGATTCGGGGATTCTCGACATATGATATTGAAATTTCAACCACCGCTGTGTAATTCAATATATACACTGTAAAAAGTCGACATAGGAAATAGAACTTTAAACCACCACTGTATGATTCAACATATAAAATCTAAACTCGCGATCTAGAAAATGGAACTTTAAGGACATGCAATTTGATCTAACACGTGATTTTGGATTTCTCGACATACAGCAGCGAAATTTCAACTGCAACTTTCTCATTGGACCAGCTTTTGTCCGCTACAGCGCGTCATACCCTGTTGCTTCTGTTGAGTTGTTATTGATAAGTGGAACTCCTAGGAAGTCATTACACGTTGTGGTGTAGGATCCATGTGTAGGATCTATGGGAGATATCCTTCAAACGAGAAGGAAAAGAAGGAATTAAAGAATTTATTCGTAAGTATAGTTATCAACATAACTTGATACATAATAATTCATTATAGAAATTCTCGTGATTTTGCAACGATTTTAATCCTCTCTTCAGTTTGAGATCTTTTATTTATTTTGTTTCTTTAAACGCTACGCTGTTGTATGTGACAGCTTTTTGATATCAGATTTGAATGTAAAGTTTTTAAAGAAGAAAAAGAAAAGACCTTGTGGTATCCTGCTGGAATCAGAGACGTATACACGCTTTTATCTGTGATTCCATATAATTCCTCTCTCTCTCTCTCTCTCTCTCTCTCTCTCTCTCTCTCTCTCTCTCTCTCTCTCTCTCATGATGCACTCAACACAGGAAGTTTTGAAAAGTTCTTTTGAAGGTAATAATAAACTGCCCACATATACACAGTCAAACCCGCTCCAGACGCACCTGTTTCAACCATACTCTTCACTGAAACCTTTAAAGCTCAGTCTATGTAGACATAATGCTGATTTCATTAGCTTACAACAATTCTGTCAGTCTCTCAGTCTGCCTAGCCGTATGTGTGTCTGTCCGTGGTCTATCAATTCGGGTGCCTGGCTATTTTCCATCTTAAATAATTGATAGAACATTTATGTGGAATTACTGTTCATCACAGTGGCAGAAATAACAGCTGATACCACCAATTTCATCGCAAATCACAAAATTATATTTTAAAAATTAAAAAATTAAACCTAGTCCTTACCAAGCGAATTTTTCTGAAAACAACTGTTTAGTTTTCACTCACAGACATGAAAATCTGGTAAACAAAATGTCGTAGTCAATTTTATCACCCTGAAAGTTGAATGCAGTAGTAAGACACCTGCCTACACTTTTATTAACCTGAAAGTTGAATGCAGTAGTAAGACATATGCCTACACGTCTTCATTAAATTAAATTTATTCTGCAAAAGTTCTTCCATGCATTTTTTGTAAAGTTTTACAATGATCACCAAGTTTGGAAGATGTACAAAGTTTTGATACACTATGAATATTTTTTTTTTTGCAGAAACATTATTTGATTAATGTGGGTGATGAATTAAATTAATATAACAAAATTCGACGGTTTCCAGACCAAATTGTGGTGGTTAGACTTTTCTTTAGTGTTGTGCGATTAGCCATGCCGAATTCAATGGCTAACGGTCACTACTGTAACCACGTGGTTTGATTAGGCCCTAGAGCATGTCATGTATCAAATACACAAGACTCACAAGGTCAACTTACTCTGAGCTGCTAACTCCAATGGGACGCAATGAGTAACCGTCAACTTGGTCATTACCCCTGATGGGTCGCACTAAAACATGCTGGGGTTTATTGTTTAGTATCGATCCTTCCAAATAGATACATGTCTCCGTGTCTGTCTCTCTGTCTATAACATTATCTTCTTAAAATAAGAATTTCTGATCCCGATCTTACGACTGCTCTCTGTGGGGGTGGGGTGGGGTGGGGTGGAGTGTGAATCTATGACCCCATCTTATTCCAGTGAACCATCGTATCATATAGGATCACGCTCGCCCAGCTAGCGTAGAAAAATGTCCGGCCTGTCTGTCATAAGACTTCGTTCGGCAGTTCGAGCAAGAGTTGTAACTCCATATTATGAAACCTCACTCGAAACTGACAAAATCCAGGCTTTTGATTGGTCAGAATACTCTTTTAATAAGATTTGGAGCTGAGTAAAGTTATTTGACAGAAGGGCCCAGTAAAACGGAAAATTAACTTACTGATGGACTCACGGGCGGACGGACCGATAAAGCTGATCACGATATGTGCAGTCAAGACCTACTGTGACATCAGAGGATCTTGGAGAGGTCCGGTTGTACAGTACACACAGTGACACCAATAGTACTAGATCACTGTTCCATATGAATTTCTATACAGTGACACCAATAGTACTAGATCACTGTTCCATATGAATTTCTATACAGTGACATCAATAGCACTAGATCACGTTCCATATGAATTTCGATACAATGACTATACGACATCGTTGGAGAGATATAAATTAAACCTCCGTACAAAACAAAGTCGTTTAGGTATCACGGTCAAACAAAGGCGTAGGTGTCACGGTCAAACAAAGGCGTTTAGGTATCACGGTCAAACAAAAGCGTCTAGGTTTCACTGTCAAACAAAGGCATATAGGTGTCACTGTCAAACAAAGGCGTCTATGTTTCACTGTCAAACAAAGGCGTCTAGGTGTCACTATCGAATAAAGGCGTCTGGGTGTCACTGTCAAACAAAGACGTCTTGGTGTCACTATCAAACAAAGGGGTCTAGGTGTCACTATCAAACAAAGGCGTCTAGGTGTCACTGTTAAACAAAGGCGTCTAGGTGTCACTGTCAAACAAAAGTAGTGAAGGGGGCGATATAGGGTCACATAGGGACTAATGTTAAATTTGGTTGCTTGCTCTAGGGGGTCAAAAATTATGGGGTCACGTAGACTTCTATGTTAAATTTGGTCGTTTGCACTATGGGGTCAAATGGGACTTTAACATGGACCACTCTAGGGCCAATGGGAATTGATCTCACGGTACTGGACACTGGCAACAATGTTGCAAGTGGCTGACCTGAATACGCACTACTCTAGGTGGGGACAAATACAATTGAAACATAGACATAGAAACATGTATAGAGACATAGGCATAAACAAACAAACAAATACACAAATATGGCAAGAGAGAATATATATCTTTTCGAGGCAATGGAGTGGCCCTGAAAAGGGTCTTTGTTTTGTTGTTTTTTTGTTAACACCATTCAGTCAACATAGAGGGCATCGCACGGATCTTCTTCTCTTCCTCAAACATCGTCTGACCTCTGAACCGTAGATTAAGACTCGCTTCAGACAGCCTTGCCTCTCCACATAGATCCTTCGTTTCTAAAGGGTTGTATCAATCATCTGGCTGATTGCCCTTGATGATTTGACATACATGGGATAGTCCGGGTGGAACAGCATCGACGATAGGAGGGTAGACGATTCTACGTTAGTCCACATCTTCTGACAAGAACAGGTGAATGGAATGAGGTGAACCGTGGTTATTTATAGTGGAATAGCGGAAACGGATTGAGTTCTTTCACCAATCCTAAAATGCGTTGCAAAATTCAGTCACAGTGCGGAGTCTGTCCTCCAATCCGAAGAGAGCTGCCTGCGATGCCACATTCCGATATAGATGCGCTAGCGTCTATGCGCATTGAATCAATGCGAAAGAGTTGGAACATGACGGAAACTAAGAAGACGATGAATTGGGGTGCACCGGCCGTGGAGACGAGAAGTGATGCCATAGCAACTGCTACCAAAGCAAACACGGTCCTACTTCCAGAGGAGAACATTTTAATTGGGATTAAGTGGATTTTCTCTCTTCTTCACAAGAATTTGTTCTGGTACCAGCACGTTCACCACCTTCTCCTTCCTTACCGTACGTCAAGCATTTTAAACAGAGACAGAAAGAAGAATTGGAGAAATTTTTGCAACAGCAGAAAGAAGAAGAACAAGCTTTTCTCATTCAACAGCAACAGCGAGAAGAAGAGGCAAGAAGAAAACGACAGGAAGGAGAAGCAGCAGAGAAGAAACAAGGTCTAGAAGAGAAGGAGAACAGTGAAAGTCAAACGGTGATGGTACTCTTAGACATTTTGGCAGAGTTAAAGAGTCTGAAACAAATGTATCAGACTTCTTTAGTACGACCCAAGAGAAAAAGACCTTCCCGAGCCAAAACAGTCTAACCCGTCAACACACCTACTACGCCTGAGATACCAACCCTAGTGATCTCTACCAAATCATCGACATTAGCAGGTCCAGAAGTAGGCCTTGGTCGTTGCAAAGGGATAAGGCAGTTAAAGCTCAGTACTTCCCGTAACTGAGTTGGGTTTTTTTAACAAAAACAAACACCCATCAGACCTTTTCAGGGCCACCCAGCTCTTTCGAAAGGAGACTACTTAATGTTTGCCAAAATCAATTAAAACTCAAATCCCTTTTATTGCCCATGATGGACGTGTGTGAGTGCGTGAGTGTAGGTCCTTATTATAAAAATCAAAACCAAGAGATACTTACGTTTTTCTTTCTGGAATATTCTCTGATACAAATTTGCGATCCAATTCACAACACATCACTTTAAAAAGTTCATTTTTCTTCTTCTTTTTCTTTTCACTCTCTCCTTTTTTTTAATATTTTCACTGTCACAGGTTTTTCCTCTTCTTCTTCCTCACTTACTTCTCGTCTTCTTTTCTTCTCTTTCTTCTCTTTCTTAACGTGTCTGGGTTCTTCCTTTTCGGAGGGTACCTCTTCTTCCTGTTGGGAACCCCTCTCTTCCTTCTGCTCCTGTTGTTTCTTAGAGCAGTCTGAAGACCAATGTCCTTTCTCTTGACAATGATGACAGGTATCTTGACTTTTGTCTCTTTTGACGTTTGTCTTGCTTTTTTGTGTGGACATTCAGAAGACCAATGTCCTTTTTTCTGACAGATACAAAATGTATCTTGACTTTTATCTCGAAAGGAGGGGGAGCTTCTCTGAAGAAAACCTTCTTACGACACCTCGCAAAGTTCTGATCAGAAGTTCGATCTGTTTTGGCTCTTTCATCTTTCTGGTCGGATTGAGAGTGAAATGACCTATCATTCATGCCACCGATTTCGAAGATGGCATGAGTGAACCAGAATCCAGACCCATAGAGTCTACGTCAAACCAAAATTCACCACCAGTAACACCTCAAAAGCACTACCACATTCAAAAGACGGATAAACGCTCATCTAGAAAATTTAGAACCACGGCCTACACATATACGGTGAAGTTTAAAGATTTTAAGTCCGACGTACCGTTGGAGAAGCGGAAGAGTTCATCACCGATATGTGGGATTCTTTGGTAACCACACTGAAACGGCAATGTCAAGCCAAAGAAGACGATTGCTTGACACTTTCCATTTATCACGACAGTCTGAAGTTCCCTGCTTGGATCGAGTTTAGCAGACCATCATAATTGACACCTTCCAAAGTCATCGACAAGATTCAATACGTACGGCAGTCCAACGACAAGTTTCACATTACTGATGGAAAAGCGACACTGTACATGGCCCAAGTTTCTCTTCCCAAATGGACCGGACGACGCAGAAAAGTGTTATTGGTGGACGACGTTCGCAGCATCAAACGCAGCATTGTCAAAATTAACAACACTCAAGACAAGAAGTGTTTAGCCCGAGCCATCGTAGTGGGACGAAAGTATGCCGACAAGAACGACACGACAGAATGGAAAAGAACGTGGGAGATCATTCGACAATCGGACCGAGCCAAACAACGAAGAGAAGAAGAACTCCTGTTAAGCAAGCGGGCCTATCTAAAGACACACCCTGTGGTATTCCTGGAATGCAAAAATTGCAAGACGTCTTTGCTCCACGCTACACGTTGAAAGTACACCCTCAAGAACTGCGCGGACCTCTGTTGTTTCGAGGCAACAATTTCAAAGACGGAAAATACATTCACGTCTATCATCACTATGAACATTTCGATGCACTTACCAGTATCACCGCATTCCTGGGATACAGTTATTATTGTGAGAAATGTGACTATGGGTATAACAATCGAGAGCATCACAAGCATTGTGGATCAAAATGTGAGGGATGTTTGGCCTCTAAACCCTGTCTTGACGAAGGACAAGAACGAGTGCATTGCCCAACTTGTCTACGCACTTTTGTCGGCCCTACCTGTTACCAAGAACATCTGAAGACGCAAGGTTCACAGCAGAAAAGTGCTTGCCAACTCCTGAGATTGTGCCCTACTTGTGGACAAGTTATACGCATCAATAATGCCAAAGCATACCTATGTCCAGGAAAGAAAGGATGTCACATTTGTCACCAAATCAGATCGTGGACTTGGAACACGAATGCTATTTTAAAAAATACCAACCCCAACAGGAGGAAGAAGAGGAAGATGACAGGAAAAGAAAGGCAATTTTTTTTTCGATTTCGAATGCATGCAAGAGACCGGCATTCGCGTTCCTAATTTCTGCGTGGCTCATCAGGCGTGCAAGAAGTGCATCCAAGAGGCTATCTTTAGTCATTGCCCTCACTGTAGCAAGATTCCTGGAGGATGTCAAAAATCTTTCGGGGACCAAACACGCTGGCCGCTTTAACCCGATTTATCTTAGACCCTATCGACGAGACGTGGAACCAAGAGGACATCGAACATCATGGAGATTGCCGTCGCTATGCCACGGTGATGGCTCAAAGTTTCTCGGGATACGATGGACAATTTCTTCTCAAATACTATACGGAACAAAGCTCCGAACACCCTAAAGTCACCTTGAACGGAGCCAAGATCATTTCCATGCAAGTGGGACAAGTGCAGTTTAAAGATTCGATGAGTTACTTGGCCATGTCTTTGAGTCGAATGCCTAAAACATTTGGAATGACAGAAATGACTAAAGGCTATTTTCCACACTTGTTCAATATCGAAGCCAATTAACACGCCGTTCTGCCCCATTTGCCTGATGCTTACAACAACGACCCGACAACATATGCACCGAACAACGTGAAGCTTTCTACGCTTGGTACCAGGCGCACGCCTCGGACCCCTTCGACTTTCAGGAAGAAATGTTAAAGTATTGTCGTTCCGACGTGGACGTTTTACGGCGCTGCTGTGGAAAATTTCGAGAATTGTTCATGGAGCACGGAGGGATCGATCCTTTGAAAAGAGCCTGCACCACTGCCAAAGCGTGTTCCTTAGCGTACCGCCAACGATTCATGCCCGAGAAGACCCTGGCTGTCATCCAACTTCAAACGACGAATTTTGTCAAACGTCAATACTCGGTCAAAGCCCTACGCTGGCTACATTACTTGCGCAACAAGGAAAACAAATGGATCCAACATGCCCGATACGGAGGAGGCGAAAAGACCATCGGAACATATTTGGTCGATGGTTGGGACTTAGAAAACCCCAAGACCGTGTACGAGTTTAACGGTTGCTTATTTCACGGATGACCCATCTGTTACCCACAACGTGACACTAAAAATCAGTTTTTACAACGTACCATGGAAGACTTTACAAGGCCACTTGTCGGCGGCGCTTAAAGTTAGAACAGCAAAGATACCAAGTGGTGGAAATGTGGGAACATGAGTACGATCACCGTTTGAAAACCGATCCCGAGTTTAAACGCATCGTGGAAAGTATAAGCTGGTGGACCCACTGAACCCGCGGGACAGTTTGTACGGAGGACGGACGAATGCCACCTGTTTGCTGTACCACGCCAAAGAAGAGAAAGGAGAGGAAATCAAATACTTGGACGTCTGTTCACTGTATCATTACGTGTGCAAATATTGTCACTTTCTCACAGGACACCCACAATTGCTGACGGAACACATTGACCTAGACAACATTTGACAATACGAAGGATTATTACATGCAAAGTCTTGCCCCCCCCCCCAAGAACTTGTACCATCCCGTTTTACCTCACCATTGCCAAGGAAAACTGATGTTTTTCTTGTGCCGTACTTGTGCCGAAACGTGCAACCAAGACCAACCTTTTCAGCACACCAGGAAGAACGCGCCTTGACAGGAACGTGGGTCAGCATGGAATTGTTTAAAGCTTTGGACCTAGGATACCAATTGTTAGATGTGGTCGAAATTTACCACTTTCCCAAGACAGAACTGTACCACAAGGGTGACGAGACTCAGAAAGGCATTTTCGCAGACTACGTGGATGCCTTTTGGAAACTGAAACAAGAAGCCAGTGGCTATCCTTCCTGGTGCTACACTCCCGAAGACCAAAAGAAATTCAAAGAGAAATACTTGGAACAGGAAGGCATCACTTTAGAACACGTGGAGAAAAACGAAGGAAGGCGATCGTTTGCCAAAGTGATGTTAAATAGCTTGTGGGGCAAAATGGCAAAACGACCGTATTTACCCAAGATGGAGTATTTGTCCGATCCTTCCCGCTACTTCCAGATTATTCACGACAAGACCAAATACATGAAACACGTGGACGTCCTTCGTGAAGACTTGATTCTGGTCAGTTACGAAGAAGAACTGGGCTTTGTAAATGTCATCATTGCGACCTACGTGACACCCCATGCTCGCTTAAACTTGTATGAAGCTTTAGTACTGTTAGGAGATCGTGTACTGTGTTTTGAAACGGACAATTGCATCTACATCAATTGCCTGGGTCACCTGCACCCTGACATCAAAGGAGGCCGTTTAGGAGCTTGGACGGACGAGCACCCCAACGACAAGATTCTAAGTTTTGTTAGTGGCGGTCCCAAAAATTATGGCTACGAATACCGGGACCCCCCAAGGAGAAGTGCACACCTAGTGTAAAGTGAAAGGATTGACTCTCAATTATCGCACGAGTCAAATGGTGAACTTTGGGGTATTGAAAGAAGCCTTGCAGTCTGGAGAAGATCAAGATTTTAAAGTGACAACCTACCAACCTCACAAGATTGTACGTTTAGCCACACACCAAATCGTCAGTCGGCCTTTGGAAAAAGTGTATCAAATCGTGAACAGCAAGAATCAATCGAGGGACCCAATGAGAACTCCAAGTTCAAACAATACAATTTTACTATCTTCTTGCCTGACTATTGTGATTGTGCCAGTCGATTGGAAGCATTTCAAACGTGGCCCACGGATAGGGAAGGATTATCTACTTCGAATGTTTTAGCTATGACAGGATTTGTCTACTTGGGACCTGAGACTGGATTGGGATACGAAGTACAGTGTTTCATTTGTGGTCTGAGGTTGCGTATGGATCGATGTATCTATAGAGATTCAGCTATTCTGGTACATACTCGATGGTCTCCGCACTGTCCTTACCTTTCTATGGCCTATTCACCCATTACACTAAGGTACATGTATGACGGTACCACAGAGAAGGTAGTACCGTTGTCCAGGAAGAGAAAAGGAAGACTTCCAAAACTAGGCATAAAAAAGGAAAGATTTACAAGCTTGAGACTTCATTACGACTAGTATAAAAAGGGAAAACGTCCATGCCCGATAGTTCATTATGACTACAAACACAAAGCAAGAAAGATGAATCCTTTCAAACAGACGCCATTAAAGTTCGGTGATTCTCAAGTGGAGAGCGATGCTGTGCCTTGCGATGGTAGGCATGCTATGACCTCAGCGATTCAGTACCACATCATGGGAAGTTTGATATGACTACTGCAATACCTACCATGGAACGTGAAGCTGTGCGTGTCAAACCTGACGGATGCGAAAGCGATGCACTCGTTATCGTACACCTTATCACTTTACTGGTTTTCATTGTCGATGTCATCCTCCACGTGAAACCATGCGGCTACCACCCTACGGATGTCATCCATCCCTGTGCAAACTACTACGGGTTTCACCGTACTCTCATCGAAATGAACCTTTGAAAGAAGAATATTCGTTCCCTGTGCGTTTATCTAAATACTGAGACTTTGAAAGTCGTTTCCAAACCTTCGAAGGAAAATGGCCTAAATATCTGGGAGGACCTACCTCCGAAGAATTAGCCAGAGCCGGATTTATTGACTTGGGCGAAGGTGATAAAGTCAAGTGCTTCAGTTGCGGTGTGTCACTTCACTGGTGGGAGCAGAAAGATTCCGCTTGCCTTGAACATGCTCGATGGTCTCCGCACTGTCACCACCTACCTTTAGTGGGACGACCTCAGTAATCTCTTGATGGATACTTTGCAAGAGAACATTTGTGGTTTGCCTGTGGAGTTGAGAGAACGCATTTACCGAGAGTTGGTCAAAATACAAGTCAACGCAATGAACAATTGCATCCGTTACGTCACCATTGGTTTAACAATTGATACCTGAATGCTGTAAGAGGACTGATTCATTCAAAAACGTTCCAGTAGTCAGACATTGTTCATTTGACCGAGGACCAGAAGGCTTTGGTTGCTACTCATCCTACTTCTTACAGGCTAGCCATACTACACCGAATTCCAGAGGAAGAGTTAGGGAGTTACCAAACTCTTTTACACGAACAAATCTTGGTTCAAGAGGAAACGTCTGTGCGACGTGTGGTGTGTGAGTTAGTGACTAAACAATTTGGATATGCCACTGGAGTACAATCAGTTCTGTGCAAAAAGTACATTTATTATTATTACTTCCGACAAAAAGAGGTATAAAAACTTGCTACCATGCCACGATCTGTATCATTCATGATAAACAATTGCCGTGGAAGTAAATCAATGACAGTATTCAGGTTGTGGTGGATTTCCAACGCTTTTTACGAGCACTGTATCCAATCCATTTGCGTCGTCGTGTGGTGTGTGTCATAGTGACTTGCTTTATGGCATTTCGATTACAAGCCGATTCCTTGTGGGCTCTGTACGATCTGTACCTCACACTACCACCAAAAACATGATGGTGTTTCCTTTAAATGTACACGAGAAACTCACTCTGTTAAAAGCCTTGCACTTTCATCTGCAAACTTCTCGACCTCTCCTTGAAGAAACGTTTCTTTGTTAAATTTTGGCCGCTGAAGATGCTTACAACGATGTGTGTATAGCTTGTTGGGTACACTCCCACTGGAAAGATGTAAGTGACTGGAAAAGACTGGATTTCGAGGCTTGGACGAAAGAAGTGGTTTACTTTGCCCAAGATTTGTGTTATGCGTTAAAGGTAGAAGTGAACTTAAAGTGTCCAGTGAAAAACGTGACCTTTAAACCTGTGTTAGCCACAGTACCAGAAGAAGAAGAACCCGACACCGAGGAAAACCACTCCATTCAGGACATGACCATCATTGATATGAACGTCCCCGAAAAGCTATTCTGGCAGGACCCCTGTGTGACTGTGTCACGTGTACAGCCTCTAAGAACACTACAAACTGTCCCTAGGGCACCACACCTTCGTCACCAAAGATTTTGTACAGTGACTTGTTTATGTTCCACTTTGATCATTTTGATGTGTATTTTATCGATGTACTTAACCATTTGGCTTTTATGTATTTTTGTCTTTCGTGTTCCATTTTAAAAATGTTTTTGAAATAAACGTGTCCTGAAAAAGTATAAAAACTATTATCTGGTCTGTCTTCGTTTCAAAAGTGACATTCCCTGCACTATGGCTACCTCTGCTGTCTCTGCTCCCTCTTCTACCACATTTAAAGTCATCGTCGAAAACTTCGATCGTGCCAGTTGGGAGACCTTGGCCATCCCTTTAACATGTTAATTGTTGGACCGAGTGGTTCAGGCAAACCGAATTTGTCAAACGTGTGATCGAGCACAAACATCATTTGATCGATCGTCCACCTCAACGTATCGTGTGGTGTTACAAAGAGTGACAATCGGCGTAAAGTCAAGGCTATTCCATTGCGTTTGTGGAAGGCATTACTGGCGAAGACGACGGGATCGTGTCTGATCCCAATCAAACTCATCTGGTCATCTTCGACGACATGTTAGGTGAAGACGAAGAAGAAATTAAACTGTAGTTTACGCGCAAAGGGCATCATCGTAATGCCAGTGTCATTTACATCACCCAGCCCATCCTGGGGGTTACGGAAAAGTTCAAAAATTGTATCGTGTTGCCAAAAACCGACTGAAAAGTGTCCGTTTACCTCAAGTGCAACGATAGTTACAAGAATAAGCCACGTACACCTTACACAAACCCATTCGACGAAAATTTTCCAGAAATCGTACCCGAGTGGAGGGTATCGATCATCAATGGCAAACCGATTTAGCCGATGTCTCTCATCACCACCGAGAATCCCGAAACCAAAGCCAGCATCGTGGAACGTTTTCAACACACCTTGAAAGAACGCATGTGAAAATATTTTGCGCATCAAGAAACTCTCCGGTACATCGACGTCTTACCTCACCTGGTCAAAGCGTACAACCAATCTTACCATCGGAGCATCGGATGTACCCCGCAAGAAGTGACTCCCGAGAACGAAGTGACCGTCTCTGAGCGCCTGTTTGGTACCTCCCCGACTGTGGATGTCCTCACGAAAGGTGAAGTGTTGACGGTGGGAGATTGGGTGCGCATTGGCAAAACTAAACGCACTTTCGACAAAGGTTACTTACCCAACTGGACCACCGAATTGTTTTGTGTCACTAGATGAGTGCGTGGTCGTCATCCTGCCGTCTATAAATTGGATGACATGAACGGGAAAGTGTTAAAAGGAACGTTTTACGTGCCCGAGCTACAACTCGTGACCAAAAAAGAAGACGAAGTGTACGATATCGAAAGCATTCTCGATCGGAGAATCCGTAAAGTGGGAAAACGCCGTGTCAAGGAAGTCCAAGTACGTTGGAAAAGATATCCGCCCAGTTTTGATTCTTGGATCGACGCTTCGCAAGTCATCGACTATAAAAAGAAGTGACCATCATGCCTTCAACACAGCGTCAACCACCACAGCAGTGACCACTCCTTCACCGAGTTCTTCTGTGCGAGATCTACAAAAGCAACCCTTTTGGGTGTGGTTTGGAGAACGTGTGCCTAAAACGCAAATCGTCTTTTTTCTGCCAAATCTTTGTGGTGTATTATGTCATCGGTGCTGCCATTGCCAATTTGAGTTTGCAACAAGGAGACAAACAATTGTGGACCATTTTACTGAGCAGTTGCATCGGTTACCTTCTCCCCATCCTTCCCTGAAATACTCTAACGGTAACAACGGGAGCCTTGCGACCAACGACAGTCAACCTCCCATCAATCACCACCAAAACAACAACAACAACAACAATAACCCTCTTTTAGACACTCCTCTGACCTCCAGTGACCCCTCGTGCAGCAGAACTCCATAACTATGAATAACCGATTTTACTTAACGTTACCAAGTGACAGTTACATGGATGTGTTTCCCGACAATACTTTATGCTGTTTCACGGCCAAATTACCTCAGGCCATACAATTGGATCACGACACCCACTGGGAATGGCTTTGGTCGAAATGAATCACTCTACACAAATCAAAAACATCACTGAAAAGCAAAACACTTTCGACGTCGAAGTTCATGACGACCAAGTGCAACATCACTTGAATGAACACCAAACTGTAGATGACTCTAAGAGACGATGAGCGCCCAACAGTACTTCTCGGCAAATCTGTACTATTAAAATTCCGCCAGGCTATTATTTTAGTGGTCAACATCTGGCGAACACAATTGCTGTCAGGTTCAATGCACTGTTTGGCATAGCCTAGGACAAAACCAAACGAAGTATCACGATCGAGTACCATAAAGTGGCTCGTCGCCTGCTGATGAAATTTTCGGAGGTCAAAGTGTTGAGCATTATATTTTGTCCTGATTTGTTTGACATTTTGGGTGGGGACGTCAAGATGCTCAAGGGTGGACCCGTACAACCCATTATCAGCAACGTGAATTTTGCGCTTTCGATTCTCTGTAGAACAGAACCAGGGACTAAATTTGATCGTTGTATACTACGATGTGATGAAGTACAACGTGGTGGGACACAATTCCGTACCGTTACTGCGAGTCATCCCCTTCAAAGTGGATTCTGCTACGGCCGCTGACGAGGAAGGTGGAAACACCTATCGCTTTCACCGCGAATTTGTACATCCTCACTATTTACCCGTCCGTAAGTCGTATTTCGACAGTGTCAACATTACTATTAAAGGAGATCTGGGACAAAATATTCCATTCACCAAAGGGAAAGTCACAGTGAAACTACTTTTTCGAAAACGATTCTCTAACGACTTGTAAGTCATGTATCCTGTGTGCCGAGGAGTCACTCGACAGCGAGGACATGGTTTAGGAGATATGCTGAAGTCTTCGTTTCGTTCGGTGGCCCCGGTTTTGAAACCTATGGTGACAGGGGGATTGCACGCCTTGAAAGATGCCGCTTTGACACAAGGCAAAGAATTTCTCCAAAATGTCATCTCGACAAACAAAACTCCAAAGAAGCTTTCTGAGAGCCGGCAAAAATGTCTTGCTTCAACTGGCAAAGACATTTTTGGCCGACGAGAAACTCCTATAAATTCCCTGGACGCTGCCGAGTCAGGCATTCCTGCTTCCTGACACCACAGCAAGGACAAGGCAGAAAGAGACGACGACGAAGACACCCCTCCAGAGGACTTCACACCACCAGAGCTGGAAAGACCAAGAAAAGAAGAACCGTCCGAGAATTAGACGTTTTTGATTATTAAATCACAGTAGAAAAAATGATGCACCGAGAGTCTTGCGTATGTTCCAAGTCGGAACTGGATATGTTTGCCATGCCACCCACCATGATGACGATGCAAGAATCTCAGTGGGTCGAATGTCATCCCATCTCCTTTTTGAAAGATTCAGCTCCCATCGAGTTTGAAATCAAAGGCCAGCCCGAAGATTAAATTCAACTAAATAGCAGTTACTTGTACTTAAAAATCAAAGTTATCAAAACGGCAGACAATACCAATCCAGAGGTCGATGAGACAGTAGCCCTCGTCAACAATTTTATGCATTCTTTCTTCAGCAAAGTGGATTTGTACTTGAATAACAAACTGGTCAGCAGCAGCATGGATACTTACCCTTATGTAGCGTACCTAGAAAATCTCTTGACGTACGGAAAAGAAGCCAAGAACACTCATCTGGATGCCTGCGTAATATGGAAACCTGACACAGCGGGCAGGTTCGACCCAATATTGAATGACAATGTGGGATTTAAAGACCGTCGAAGCAAAATCACACCATCAAACAGCAGTTTGGAACTGATGGATAGCTTGCATTTGGACATGTGGTTGCAAGAGAAATATTTACTGAACGGTGTGGATATCCGCCTGAGACTGAATGATAGTACTACCACATTCCGATAACTGATGATGATACCAAATAAAAAAAACCATCATCCAAGCAGCCCGACTCTACGTACGACGCGTGGAAGTGTTACCTAAAGTGGGAAACGACATCAGTCACACTTTGAGCAGAACGACCGCCAAGTATCCGATACGACGCGTGGAAGTGAAAACTTTCACCATTCCCAAGGGTCAGCGATCCGTGATCAAAGATCATCTGTTCAAAGGACAGTTACCCAAACGTTTAATCATTGGCATCGTCGAGAATGAAGCATTCAATGGCGTCTCCGAACAAAAAGCCTTCCAACGTTCAGCACTTTGGCGTATCCAAGATCGAAGTCAGTCGTGATGGCAAAACCTTGTGAACCAGACCTTTCGAACCTGACTTTGACCAGAACAATTACTTGAGGTCGTTCGTGTCCCTGTACGAGGCTACCGGACAGTTAGGGACCAACACCAGCCACGTTATTACGTACAACGATTACGCAGGAGTTTCGCGTTGTGGGTCTTTGGTTGCAACCTGAACAACGCAGCGACGAGGAACATTTCCACCCTATAAAATCAGGCCAGATTCGCGTGGAACTTCAGTTTGCAAAACCACTGAAGGAGACAGTGAACGTTATCCTGTATGCCAAATTTGACAATACGATAGAAATCAACAGTTTGAGAGAAGTCATTCTAGACTATTAGAAGTTATTGAAGACTGCTATCCCTCTTTGAATGGTGGAGACTCTTTAGAAATGGAATGGGAGGATATCGTGATAGCAGAACCATCAACCAAAAAAGACAAAAACAAAGACGGAGAGGACATGGTGATGTCAAGATGGCCAGAACAAGAACAACATATAGTCTCCTGTTTTGCCAAACACCTGGCGGAAACCATTACAGGTTTGACCAAGAAAGATTGCGATGGATGTCAAAACGATCATCCCAATCAAATGCAACACGATAAATGCCTAATGATGAGTGAAGAAGAAAAATTGGACGAGTATCTGGAGGACTTTGGGGTCTCATCTCGGAAGAAACAGTGTTATATCAGTGGTATAAAGACTTGAGTGATCATTCTTTCCCTCTATTGACTGCTCTTGAGATCTATTACATCGAATCTCTTGGCTCAGAGTACGGAGACGAAGCGAAGAGATGATTACTTGACAGAGATTTTCAAGCAAAAGGTCAGGATTGAATTGATAACTTATCATTACCTGTGAAACAAGAAAAAAAACAAAACAAAATGGATACCTGGGAACTTTATTGTCTTTTGAAAAACAGTTCGTACACCGCTTCTTGAAATCCTGTCGTGTGTGCTAAAAGATGAACTTCCTCATCGCAAACCTAAGGACCATCAAGCTTATGTCATCAACACGGACGACAGTCATCTCCCAGGAACTCACTGGGTAGCCGTCTACTTTCCCCATGATGGTTGTGTGGAGTATTTTTATTCGTATCAATTACCGCCTTTGGAAGGCGACATGATCGACTTTATGAGAAGAAATGCTAAGACGACTCGCTTCAATAATGTGAAATTAGAAGGCACAGATTCCATGGTGTGTGGACAATATTGTGTGTATTTTCTTCATCAATGCTGTCTTGGATATCCCTTAGAACATTTAGTGACTTATTTTGATCGTGAATCTTCTAGAAACGATGAAAAAATTAGATCGATGTTTTTGTGACCATTATGGATGTCTCTTGTCTTTAGCTAGGAAACGTAGTGTACATCAATGGCCAAATTACTTCCATCCGTGGAAGTCTAACTTCACTTCACAACGTTGTCAAACCTTGTCAAAAATGTTATTTGATATTACAGGAATCGTTATATTATGTGTCGGTTAATTGTTGGTTAAACAAAAATGTTATCTTTTGAAAAAAGTGTTGGTGGTTTGTTTTCAAATTTTTTTATCATTATACATGCTCTCTCTCTCTCTCTCTCTCTCTCTCTCTCTCTCTCTCTCTCTCTCTCTCT
>JAECUM010023473.1:0-53783 GCA_016617855.1 Megalonaias nervosa
GACCGTCTTGTGATGATCAAGTCCAGCTGGTGCCAGTGTTTGGACCGGGGATGCCTCCAAGACACTTTGTACTGTGTTGGGCCAGTGACTTATACTTTGTAAATAATGGGCTAGTGACTTGTACTTTGTAAATAATGGGCCAGTGACTTATACTTTGTAAATAATGGAACTTGTAATTTGTAAATAATGGGCCAGTGACTTATGCTTTGTAAATAATGGGCTAGTGACTTGTACTTTGTCAATAATGGGCCCGTGACTTGTACTTTGTAAATAATGGACCAGTGACTTGTACTTATAAATAATGGGCCAGTGACTTATACCATGCAAATAATGGACCAGTGACTTGTACTTTGTAAATAATAGGCCAGTGACTTATACTTTGTAAATAATGGGCCAGTGACTTGTACTTTGTAAATAATGGGCCAGTGACCTGTACTTTATAAATAATGGGCCAGTGACTTGTACTTTGTAAAAAATGGGCTAGTGACTTGTACTTTGTAAATAATGGACCAGTGACTTGTACTTCATAAATAATGGACCAGTGATTTGTAATTTATAAATAATGGGCCAGTGACTTATACTTTGTAAATAATGGGCCAGTGATCTGTACTTTATAAATAATGGGCCAGTGATTTATACTTTCTGAATACTAGGTAGTAATCTCCATCTTTATTATGTAGTAATCTCTATCCATAGGACCAGCAAGTGGTAATTACTGCTTGGATCCTTATTTCTTAGAAAAAGCCATCTTTATTAGCATTGAACATCTGTATTAACAAGGTAGTGCTGCTACATCAAGTATTTAATTAAATAACCAATGAGAACATCATTTAGAAAAGGGCTAGTTCTCAATGTTGAAATATCTGCTATTCTTTAGGCAGATAGCACAACACTTAAATGCTGCATGGAAATTTCTGTGCCATCAATTCCTTCTATAAACATAATAAATAATTAAACCAATAATTGATTACAGAATGAATCAGAATTTATTCAGTGTATATACAGTTTGAGATTTACAGCTGGAATTTTTTTTATATCAGCTCTTGTTATGAAGTTCAACCTACTACAAACATGTTCAATGGACTAAGAACCTGTGATTACAAAATGATCTCTTAGATCTAAGTATAGTACAGTTCTCTGGACAGTAACACCTATGATACATGTTACATGATACTTCAATGGTTGAAGCTGATTGGTGACCATACTTATTTTATTGCATGGCTCAACACTGACAAAGCTTGATTAGAGACCACACTTATTACATTACATGTCTCCACATGCTGACAAAGCCTGATCGGTGACCATACTTATTTTATTACATGGCTCAACATTGACAAAGCTTGATTAGAGACCACACTTATTACATTACATGACTCCACATAATGACAAAGCCTCAATATTGACCACACTTATTACAGAGCTCAACAAGCTGATAAAGCCTGATTAGTGACATACTTATTTTATTACATGACTTAACATTGACAAAGCTTGATTAGTGACCACACTTATTACATTACATGGCTCAACATGCTGACAAAACCTGGTTAGTGACCATACTAAGTTTATTACATAGCTAACACTGACAAAGCTTGATTAGTGACCATACTTATTACATTACATGACTCCACATACTGACAAAACCTTGATATTGATCACACTTATTACAGAGCTCAACATAGTGACAAAGCCTGATTAGTAACCCCACTTATTACATTACATGGCTCAACATTTTGACAAAGCCTGATTAGTGATGATAATTATTTTATTACACTATATGCTGACAAAGTTTATTTGGTGACCATATTTATTTTGTTACATGGCTCAACATGCTGATAGAGCCTGGTTAGTGACAATACTTATTTTATTACATACCTCAACATGCTGACAAAGCCTGGTTAGTAACCATACTTATTTTATTATACAGCTCAACAAGTTGACAAAGCCTGGTTAGTGACAATACTTATTTTATTACACCATTCAATGTGCTGACAAAGCCAGATAGAATACAACAAAGGACAGGATCGAGGACTGCATATGTTTTGTAACAAAAGGTGAGAACAAAGAACATGCAAAGATTTCAGATGCTGTGACATACTTGATTTGTCTACTGAAGCCATGTATGACTCTAATACAAAGCACACTCAGGAAATTGAAGCCCGAGTATATAGATGCATTCTTGACGACTTTAAGAAATGAAAAATAACATAAGCAATAATTCTCTAACCATACCTTTCCAACTGGTGTGTTAAAACTAGCGAATATGGCACAATTGTTTTTAAAGTATAACTGATATAAAACAAATATGGCATATGTGTTTTTGAAGTATAATGAGTCTAAATCAAATATGGCATGTCTTCTTGAAGTATAATAAATATGGCAAATGTTTAATAATAAATATATAACAAATACTACATATGTGTTTTTGAAGTATAATATGTCTAAAATAAATATGGCATATGAGTTTGTGAAGTATAATATGTCTAAAATAAATATGGCATGTGTTTTTAAAGTATAATGTGTCTAAAACAAATATGACATGTCTTTTTGAAATTTAATGACTCTAAAAGAAATATATGGCATGTGTTTTTGAAGTATAATGAGTCTAAAAGAAAAATATGGCATACGTGTTTTCAAAGTATAAGAGGTGTAAAACAAAAATGGTATGCGTTTTTGAAATACAATGTGTCTAAAAGAACTATCTATGGCATATGTGTTTTTTTTTTAAGTATAATGAGTCTAAAACAAATATGGTATGTGTTTTTGAAATATAATGTGTCTAAAAGAAATATCTGTGGCATATGTGTTTTTGCAGTATAATGAGTCTAAAACAAATATGGTATGAGTTTCTGAAATATAAAGAGTCTAAAACAAATATGGTATGAGTTTCTGAAATATAATGAGTCTAAAACAAATATGGCTCATAGGTTTTTAATGTATAGGTCGTCTAAATATGGCATGAGGGTTTTTAAACGACAAGCCTAAAACAACAATGGCATAGGATCAGGGTTTACTGACCCTTTCCTAGCCCAGTGATCAAAGCTCAATGCCTGGTTGTTCAAAGGTGATCAGTAATTTGTACTCTTAGCCCACCAACCAGAAGCTGAGGAGCTTGACGATAATCACCTGGTGACAGGTGATCAGCAAGCAGTGACCATTCAACAACTAGTCTGGCAACCAACATCCAACAGATTAGCAAGCCTGAAATTTATCAGAGTGAGACTGCTGCTCTTCCCTGTAGTCTGGAAGGTGCAACTCTCTTATACTGGTCACCAACAGTATTTCTACCTTGAGAGGGTGCAGTTCATCCCTGCTGGGAAGGTGTGACTTGCTCTCATGCATATTTCCTGCCCTGGGAAGGTGTGACTTGCTCTCATGCATATTTCCTGCCCTGGGAAGGTGTGACTTGCTCTCATGCATATTTCCTGCCCTGGGAAGGTGTGACTTGCTCTCATGCATATTTCCTGCCCTGGGAAGGGTCAAGGATTTATCCTTCAATGGTACTGATGGCATCAGACTGAGCATCAGAGATCCTTGACCTTTCAGCAATCTCTGAGCAATGGAGATTGCTCCTTATTTCTGCACCACATAGGGAAATGACTTTCTTAAACCCTGAAGGGATGTGTGTGTGTGTGTGTGTGTGTGTGTGTGTGTGTGTATTTGAGATTTGTAATGGAGCTTTAATAATTGCTCCTTATTTCTGCACCACATAGGGAAATGACTTTCTTAAATCCTGAAGGTGTGTGTGTGTGTGTGTGTGTCTGTGTGTGCATTTGAGATTTTTAATGCAGCTTTAACAATTTTTCAGTCATATCGCTATGATGTCTGCTGTGTGTCAGTTTATAGTGATGTCTCGCACTGATGCATCATGCCACAGACATGTAGCATCATGTTCCACCCAGTCACATTATCCTGACACCAGACCGACCAGTCCTAACATTAACCTATTAATGCTGAGCACCTAGCAAGGCAGCTGTTAGTACCATTTTTGTAAGTCTTTGGTATGACTCACCTGGGGTTTGAACCCATGACCTCAGCATCCAAGGTGGATACTCTAACCACTAGGCCAGTGAAGTGGTATGAATACCCCACATGGGAATAGAGTCATCTTGTGATGACAACTGGGAAGCAGGCCTGTCTTCCTCCTTCTAAAGATGGAACTTTCTATCAAGTCCCATACTTTATCTGTTCATAGACAACATACTGGACACCCATCCATGTATGCACAACCAGTGTAGAATAGGCAGAGGGTAAGTCTCCTATGGGGCTTTCTTTTTCCTATAACTACCCACATTGTGTAGCATCCTAATTCATGAAAAAGAAATGTTTTTTTTCATAAAATAAGTTAACTGGGAACCAAAGAAGGGTAGGTAATATTTACCCAAATGCTGGCTACCAAGGAGAATAATGAACAGATGCACCACCTACTGAGCAAGGTCAGAAAAAGCTTTAAATCAGCTAAAGGAACACAGAAACATTCAAACAATTTAAGGACTTGGGGGACAAAATGACAATCGACACCAGCAAGTGTGTATTAACTAAAAAGGCATTTAAAACCAACAATGGTGAATTTTGATACGTGAATTGCCACATGTTACTCACAAGAAGTCCAAGGAAAAAGGGAAAGTTACTCTATGTGTTGGCTATGACTACTGATATAAGGAATGAGATTGGGATCATGTTCCTGTCGATTCCTGGCCTGCAATTAGCAACTGGAAGAGGGAATATTGAGCTTTGGAATGGGAACTGGCATCCCAGAAAAGGTAATCTGTGCAATAGTTGAAGGAATGTAGCTGCATGTAGTCTAGGTTATTGTTAGCAGTTTTTTTAAAACATTGCCAATTATTTTTCAATTTTCAATGCATGTAATCAGTGCAACTTTCACTGGTATTCCCATTATACTGTAAAAATATGTCCCATTTTCAAATAAAATCTCAAGACTGAACCAGAAAAACCATGTGATTCTTATGTTACAGTAATATGTTTTATCTGCAGTTATAACAGGTCTGTCTATGTAGTTAACGGCCTCTATCAGGCTTTAAAAAATGCCCATTGTCAAACAGAATGATTACAAACTATGATACAACTTTATTTTTGAGCCAGCTATTTAATGACATAATGAGAAGGCTGGATACATCAACATACAGACAGCTGTCATGCCATATTCCCTGGAACACTTGTTACCACTTTGCCTACACTACTAGAAGGTACCCTTCACAAGAGGCCAAATTTTATTCCCAAACACTTTAACTTTTTTTTTAAAGACATCTAATGTTCGGTTTTTAATTTACTGGGTAAGTTTGCATGTATCCAATAACATCTTCTGGATAGGTGGTAAAAAAGTTTCAATTTGAGTACATTCTAATTTACCTACTAATAAACCTTTAAAGTTTTACTAAATAAGGAAAAATGTTTTTACCAAATTAAAATAAGTTCAGGAGAATAAAATCTAACTAAAATAAATATGTAAGTCATTTCTGTGAAACAGTTTACATTTTTTCTACAAGAATTTCAGATCATAAATTCAACCATATCTTCTCTGCAGTTTGTGCTATTATTTCAGTTGGATTAAAATGTATTGCTTTAATGTTAATCATAACATTTTCTTTATGATAATTATAACAAACCTGTGCTAATGAGGAAGTATCTGTTTCTGTATTATATCATACCTGTGATAATGAAGAAATACCTGCTTCAAAATGAATTATACTATACCTGTGGTAATGAAAAAGTATATGTTTCTATATTATGCCATACCTGTGGTAATGAAGAAATATCTGCTTCCAAATTATGCCATACCTGTGGAAATGAAGAAATATCTGCTTCCAAATTATGCCATACCTGTGGTAATGAAGAAATATCTGCTTCAGGTGTTAATTTAATATCCCTGTATAACTGCATGATTTTGTTATAGGCATGATCATCATGGCAGTGGTGACACTCATCAAAGATCATCAGTGAAAACTGAGTGATGCTTTTGATCTCTTTGTCCATCAAACTGTTCAAAAGAAGCTGTGCTGTCACCACCAATATATCCTGTCTGAAATGATAAAACCGAATAGACACATTCTAGAGGATTAATTTAGTAATCTTCATATAAACTAAAGAAATGGCAAGCAATTTGCTCACTTAAATCTAATACTGCCTCTCTTGCACCCACCATTACCACAAACTACAAGAATAGCTGCATTCAGAAAATTCTGCCATACATTGCATTCACATGTATGTCGAAAACAGCAATAACTCTTACAACAAACATGAGAGCACAAAGATGTGTATAAATAAACATCTTTCTTATGTATATCCATATTATTTGTGTTAATAATTATGATTATAGATCATAAGTGTCATTTAGTAGACAACATATTAAATACTTAATTTTGTACATTGTGGGTCTGTACTTTGGGATAATAATAATAATAATAATAATGAGGACTTTGTATAACGCCTAATCTTTAGAAGCTCTAAGTGCTCTACAACATTTGACAACACTTAAAAAACATATATAATGATATGATTACAAAATTAAAAACAAACACCACGAAAGTAGAAACAGAAAATATGCTGTAAATATTTAAGGCAAGGATACATTATTAGGTCTTTAAGTCTGTTCTTGCAGTTGAAATAGGTGAGTTTTAAGAGCGCTCTTGAATGAGATCACTGTGTCTTTGTGTCTAAGTGCAGTGGGCAATTCGTTCCACGTTGCTGGGCCCTGGTATGCAAAAGAGCGTTGTCCATATGATTTCATCTTCATAGTGGGAATAATGAGAATATGAGTGTCAGAAGAGGAGCGTAAGCATCTTGCAGGTGTGTACACATGGTGAGGTCAGATAGGTATGTTGGACTGGAGCCCGTCAGTGAAACATAGCACAGAGAACAAATTTTGTGTTTAATTCTGGATTGTATGGATAGCCAGTGTAGGGTACAGAGCAGGGGAGAGGCGTGCTCTGATCGTGGTACTCTAAGGATGATTCGAGCAGCTGTATTTTGAACTTTTGAAGTTTCTGAAGTAGATATTGAGACGAACCAGACAGAATTGAGTTACAATAGTCCAGTCTTGAAAGTACTAAGGAACACACAAGTGTTTTAGTGGCATCAACTGAAAGATACTTGCGAATGGAGCTGATTCGTCTCAGCTCAAGATATGCAGCCTTGCATATGTTCATGACATGTTGGTGCAACGAGAGAGTACTGTCGAGAGTGACACCGAGGTTTCGTACTGACTGTGAATTTAATGTTGGTGTTGCTGATATTTATTGTCTGAGGTAAAGGATGTGAATGAGAAAGTCTTTGTGTTGTAATCAGGATGGCTTCAGTTTTATCATCATTCATCTGCAGCTTGTTACATGTCATCCATGATTTCACATCGGAAATGCACCTCTCTACGCCTTGGATGGTAGCTTCAACTTCAGCTGGATGGCTAGATTTGTATATTTGGGTGTCATCAGCATACAATTGGTGAGACACTGGATGATGATCTATGACACTTGAGAGTGACTGAGTGTATAGAATGAAGAGAACAGGTCCAAGAACAGACCCCTGTGGAACACCACAGCATAGATCAACTGGGCTGGAGTGTTTTCCATTTGCGGACACAATTTGTGTCCTGTTGACCAAGTAGGACTTGAACCATAGTAAGGCTGTATCATGAATGCCAAATACATGCTGGAGGCGGTGAAGTAATATATCATGGTCTATAGTGTCAAATGCTGCAGACAAGTCAAGGAGAGTGAGGACTGTAATCTTTCCGCCATCCAAAGCAGAGAGAAGGTCATTGACTACTTTCAGAAGAGTAGTTTCAGTACTGTGGCAAGGGCGATATGCAGACTGTACATTGCTAAAAAGACTGTTTGAATTCAGATGAGATACAAGCTGGGATAGAACAACTTTTTCTAAGATTTTTGACATGAATGGCAGATTAGAAACTGGGCGGTAGTTCTTTAAATCATTATGGTCGAGTGTTGGTTTCTTCAGCAGAGGCTTTACAATGGCAGTTTTGTAAAATGATGGAATTCCCCAGTTGAGAGAGAGGTATTAATAACATCAGTTAGTGAAGGCAGTATTGGATCCAAGCACTCTAGCAGCAGTGACGTCGGAATCGGATCCAGTTCACATGACTTTGGTGCACTCTTCATCACGATTGTACGTACTAAATCCATAGAGACAGGTTCAAATGCTGCTAACGGTTGCCGCTGAAATTCTGTATCGCAACTGTATGGTGACGACGAGTCAACTGAAATTGTGTTGTCAAGTTTATCTCTGATGGTTTGTACTTTGTCACGGAAGAAATTTGCAAACAGGTCCGGAAGGTCGACTAGAGAGAAGGTAGCTGGAAGTGGTGTACATTTGTTCCTTGACATCAGCTTGTTAGTAATCTCAAATAGCTCTTTGCAGCTGGAACTTTCCATGATTTTAGTACTGTAGTGGGCTGATTTAGCTGCATGGACTATGTTTGTGACATTCTTCTTAGCGGCATCATAGATCTGCTTATGAATAGTGAGTCTGGTGGAAAGCCAAAGCCTCTCAGCTTTACGGCGGTCTCTTTTAGCAGTGCGAAGCTGGTCCCTAACACTGCTATACCACGGAGAACACTTCTGAATTGCTACTCTGCACTTGGTTGCTGGGGCATGTTTGTCGAGCAATGAACGCAGGCAGTTATCAAGTTGTTCTGCTGTAGTGGGTAAGCTAGTTGTTAGGTTTGCTTGGATGTCATGCATTAGTTTGGTTCTGTTTATCATACGGAGGTTTCTCTTAGTAGCGAATAAAGGTGGAGGGTTAGGGACTGATACGTCAAGATGGCATATAATGCAGAGGTGATCTGATGAAAGTTCGTGGGACACCAAGGAGGACTGAAGAATATTATCATCAGGTCTGTAAAGAATCCAGTCTAATATGTGACCATGTTTATGGGTGGGTTGGCTAACTGACTGTTTGAGGTTGAAAACGTGAATGGAATTTAGGAGTTTCGATGTGCATGGGTTTCCAGGACAGTCAAAGTGAAAGTTGAAATCTCCAAGAATAATCAGGTTGCCACCTATCGAATTTCCATACTCCAGGAGATTCGGAAACTGCTCCAAAAAGAGAGATTCTGTCAGCTTGTTTTTTCTACTAGGAGGAGGGCGGTAGAGGCAGAAAAAATGGACTGACCTTTGTTCCAGTGTGATTGTAGTTTGGACTAGTTCAAACGATAAGGTCATTTCATTTGAGTAAACATGTTATTGTGGCCTTCTGACCTTGGAAGCTGTAGAAGAAATCTTATTGATGAATTTGATGGGATTTGAGTTCGGGTCATGGGTTTTACCCTAGGAAAACCAGATGGCCTATTTTCTGATTGGTTAGCTGCTAAGGGATCTGACCTTGTTGACATTTAGAATGATCTAGAAATGATCATTTGACCCTCATTCTGGTTTGCATCTTATTTTTTCTAAGGGATGTTTACCTAAGAATTATTTATTCCATTCATAAACATCGATCCTAGCAAAGACATTCAGTTGAGAGGATTTAATTAATTTATTTCAAATATTCACTGGAATTACATGGTGTTAATTAACCTTGGATTAAGCAGCTGTTTTGGAATTACTGTGAATTCATTTAAAAACATTTTGGATTACATCATTCTAATACATCAAAACCATTAGCACATCAAATTATTCCAGACAATTGACACATCAGCTGAACAGATTGGACTTCATTCAGAACACCACTGGAACACATTAGGAATAATCAATACTTTTAGACTCGTGATAGAACTTTTAGAACTATTTGGGATTTCATTCACCATATTGTAAGTTATTTTAATTTTTCACTATGTATTCCAGACAAATAAATTATTTTTTTTGAATTTTACAAAACGTGTTGGTTTTCACTCTTTTCTTATACTTAGTTTAAGATCATAGAGTTGTAAAGCTTTAAATGATGATCATAATATGTAACAAGCTTCATAGCAATCCATAACAAGAGTCTCTAGAAAGGACTGGTGCTCTACTGGCAAAAAAGAATTCCAGAAATCCAAGACAAGACTATTTCTTCTTCATAACAGCTGCGTGTTGAAACCATCTCTGATATTCTTGAGTGAGAACATTTTCAAGATGGCCTCTGTGACAGCCATACTGGATGTAAGATCTGCACCATCTTCATTTAGGACCATATCAATATGACCATCCAATTAGATGTAGCTATTACAAGATTTTATTTAAAGCAGTCCAACATGCCAGCAATATTGGATATAAAATCATCACTTTTTTCATTAAGGTATGTGTGTATTCATATTAGTAAGCACCTCAGCATAATAATGGCTACATGGTACCAATTAAAACTAAAGTCCTAACAATGTAATGGGCAGAATTGCAGAAAATGTTTAGGGAGATAAACCTTTCCAAATCAATGTAAACATGATTAATACAACATAAAAGGGTTAAGAAGTTAACATTATGTAGAATATTTTAAAAAAACATAATGGCAATTAATATAAAATAGTTAAAATATGTGGTCAATACTTGCAATATTCCCTAAAAAAATTCCATGATTTTCTTGGGTTGTACATCATAAAGTTTCATGACAATCCATCAAAAATGGTGGCATTTTTGTGCTAACATGATTGTCATACACTGCATTAAGATACATAATAAAAAGGGTAATAACTCTAACAAATATGATGTGAGAAAAGTGATTTGTTGATATGTGTATCTTTAGGTGATAACTATAATATTTACCAAATGTCATTGTTCAAAAAACCCATGGCACCAGCTGTGCTAATGAGATTGTGTTGTGTCAGAAGACAAAATGGTAATGATTGTAGCAAAGCTTGTGGGAGCAAAGTAATTTGTCAAATCGTGCATCTTCAGGTGATGACCATAATATTTACTAAGTTTCATCATCTTCTGAAAACTATAGGACTATTTTCCCTGAGGTGGTTGTGCCAGTTTGAAATATGCATATGAATATAGTGAGGGGTATAAAAAGGTCTATCAATGGATCCACATGAGTCAATCCGGACATATTGAAGCTCGATGAAAATGATGCTCTACTGTGTGACAAGAATTTCCAGGAATTCAAAATAAGACCATTTCTTCCTTTTGATTGCCAAGTGTTGAAACATCTCTGATATTCCTCGGCAATAACAGATTTCAAAATAATTGCTCTGATGGCCATACTGGATGTTAGACTGGCACCATTTTCATTTAAGACAAATCAGACTTTATTTGAAGTCTTTTGGTCAAAATCCCAAGTCATAATGATAATCCATTCAGAAGGAGTAGCAAAACCAAGAACTTCAACATATCCACATACTGGACATCAGATGAGCACCATTTTAAGATCAACAAAATATTATAAGAATTCTTTTAATGAAATGCTCATTCTTATATGAACATTCATTCAGGAGAAGTTGTGAGAATAAGATTTTCAAGTTGGTCACTGTAGCAGCCATATTAGGCAACATATTGCCACCATTTTCAATTAGAACTAACTAGACATCATAAGCAGTTTGCTGGTGAAAACATCAAGTAAAATATGACTTTCCAGTCTGGAGGATTAGTGATAAGAAGATTTTCAAGATGGCTGCTGTAGCAGATTGGCACCATTTTCAGTTAGAACCAACTATATGTCGTAAGAAGTCCTTTGGTGAAACTCCTTATAAATAAGAGTTTTTGTTCCAGAGTAGTGATAAAAAGATTTTCAAGATGGCTGATGTGGCACCCATACTGGATATCAGATTGGCACCATTTTCATTTAAAATTAATCAGACATCATATAAAGTATTTTAGTGAAAACCTCATGATGATACAACCATCTATTCTGGAGAAGTAGAAATAACAAGGTTCTCAAGATGGCCACTCTGGTGACTATTGGATGTCAATTCAGCATCATTTCATTTAAGACCTACTGGACATCATAAGAAGTCCTTAGGTGAAAACCTCATGTCAGTATGACCTTCCATTCAGGAATAGCAAAAACAACATTACAAGATGGCTTCTATGGTGGCCATACTGGGCATCAGATTCGCACCATTTTCATTGAGGACCAACTAGAGATCATAAAAGGTCTTTTAGTGAAAACACCTTGTTGATAACACCATCTATGTAGAAGGAATAGTGAAAGCAAGATTTTCAAGATGTGTTTCCATACTTCACTTCAAATCAGCACCATTTTCATTTAGGACCAACTGGACATCATAAAAAGTCTTTTGGTGAAAACCCAGCATCAATATTACTTTCTGTTCAGGAGGAATTGTGATAACAAGATTATCAAGATCGCTGATGTAACAGTTACACTGAATGTCAGATCAACACCATTTTTATATAGACCAATTAGACATCACAAGAAGTCTTATAGTGAAAACTTCATATTTTCAAGATGACTGCCATGGTGGCCATAATGGATGCCAAATCAACACCATTTTCATTTAAGAAGTATTTTATTGCAAACCCTATGTTGATATGACCATCAAATCAAGAGGAGTTGTGATAACATTTTCAAGATAGTCATTGTTGTGTTATCAACAACGGTTGCTCCAGACCAATTTGAGGGCTATACTGGTCAGTCAACTGGTTAAATGGGGATAGAGAAGATCAACATGATTCTTTAGGCAAGAATAGTGCAGTAAATTTCAAAGAATTGGTTCTCTGTAAAGATATTTGTTTGCTACTCACCACTGGTCCTTAAAATGGAAAACACAATTGTCTTAGAGGGTATTTACTAAAGATCAGACATTACAATAATCAGTATTTCTCACCATGTGATTTTAATAATGTATCAGTGTGTCAGCAAAGATCAAACCTTTAGAACAAAATAGCCTAGGCCCTATTTAAACAGAGAAAAAACTAGTAGTAACAACTAATCTTGATTATCAGCTTGAAACACATATTTGTGAATCTGAGAAAATAAAGCTTTTCAATCAGACTTGATGTTATTATGACACGTTTTGTAAAATTCAAAACATAATTTATTTCCCTACAATACTAAGCAAAAAAAGTAAAAAGAACTTCTGGTATTGCAAAATAAATTGCAGATAATCCTAGAATTTCAAACACAAGTCTTAATGATTAAAGTTCTGAACAAACTCTAAAATAAATTATCCAACATTGGAAGTGTTGATGTGCCTGTGGTTGCTGTGTCATGGTGATGTGCCAACAGTCTTTTGTTGAATCACAATTACACAATCTAAGAATATATTATTATTTCAATTTCACTACAATTCCCAGTTGATGTCTCTTTCCAAGAATATAAATTCTGATGATGAGCACTTTGTATTTGCAGTGAATAAATATTTTTGTATAATAAAACTCCAGCCCAAATGAAATGCCGGACACAACAATGATTTTGCCTCAAGCTCTTATTGCATGAATGAATAATTTCTAGAGAAACAATATTATATAGACCTCTACTTGACCTAAGGTCACAATTATCATCTTCTATAAAGAATATTACCTAATGGAAAATTCTATTCCGGAAGGTTCCACATGTTTACAAGATAAAATCTTAGTTATAGTTAGAAAGTCTATTACTAAAAATATAATAAAAAACATAGTAAACAAAATGTCCTTGGCTCAGGCCAAGGTAGTAATCCTAATAGTTAACCCATACTTACAGAGAAAGAATTAGCTATGTATTAGTTTTTTTTTATAGAATTTTAAAAAAAATCAATGATTCAGGTCAGGTAGAAAATGAACTTGATTTTGGACAAGGTCAAGTTCAAAATACAATTATCCATAACATATAATGAGCTAGAAAAAACCCCAAAACAATGCAAATTAAATATACATAACAACAGGAAATTCCCATCAATAAACTGTTACATATTTTTATGTTGTAAGTCTGTTAGTTGTCAAAATATAAATAATTTGTAAAACAGCACAAAATACTGTTAATGTGTGAATTATATAGTAAAGTTTTCTGAAAAAATAAGTTTTATACATAAATAGTTTAAAAGAAAATGTGTGTAGTATGGAAGGATGACACTAACTAAAGCAACAGCTAATCCAGAACCAAAACTCTGGTTCATTTAATTATTATATCACTGTTTTCATATTTATTACAAATATGAATTCAGGGAAAAATGAAATGTTTGATAAGAGATATCAGAATTTCAAGATTACTGATATATAACAGAAATATTTTGATTATGGAGAGAAATATTTCTTGTAAACTTCTTTTTTTCTTATCTACAAACAATTACATGATTAGAATAATGTTATTTCTGTATCTGTGTGCAAAACACCATTAAGTTCAGACAAGAAGGAAGAAAGCATACTTCTCTATGCAGTCTCCAAGGGAGATCCCTTTGTCCCGTTTAATTTCCCCATTGATAGCCTGAGACCGATATTTTGGTAACAGTTCCTGGCAAGTCTTGCCATGTTGGTCAGCCAGAGCCTGATCTTTAACTAGTAGAACAACTTTCCCAATGGCACCTTTTTCTCTCAGCTGATGAAAATGTTCCTAGAATTAAACATTCAGAGGAATGTTCATATTGTATTGTTACGTATATGTAATTAAATTGTTTGTGTGTTAGTTTTAAAATTCTTTTTTATTTTATTTTTGTTTCATTACATTTTATTGTAATGATTATTTTTATGCATTCAATATTCTCTTTCAGTAATTCTATATATCTAAAACGTAAAAGATGTTACATTAGCATTATTTTTAGTTCACCCTGGTGCACAGTAGTATAAACACTACACGAAAACAACTGGCTATTGCCAAGGTCATTTTGGTCTACATGTAGTCTGAATAAACAATGTTTTATTTTTAAATTTATTTCAGAGTGAGAATCTGGATAGGGCTGTTCTTGCTACGTGACAAATTTCATTTTTCCTATTGCGTTGTTCAAGTGTTAAGAGACTACGTGACCTATCACGTGAGAACGGGATGGTATTTTAGTTGGATTTAATACCCTTTCTGAGCGCTTTTCAGTCAGTTGCATTTTTAAAACCTTGAGGGCTGGAGAGGTTTCAATTGTTGAAACCAGATTGTTTTTGAAGTTAATATGTTTTTGGAATTTAATAATTTATTCTCTAGAAAACCAAACGAGTGTAACTTTTTTATAAAAGTTCTGGGAGAAAGAAATTCAGTGGAAATTTATTCTGGTATTATTCAGAAACAAACTGTGATTCAATTGAGGAATTGTTGCCATTTGTACAACGACCACATCTGACGTCATCGACTTCCATATTGGAATGTCGTTGAGGTTCAAACCTGGATTCTATTAGAACTATTTAGTGATAGGACTTGTGTTTTTCAATCTTAGGATTAAATTTTGGATTATATTCACAAACCATAAGTCCTATTTCCAATTTTTACATTGTTTTCTAGGGAAATAAATTATTTTGTTAGAATATACAAAGCTTGTTGACTTCACTCTTTTCTCTTGTTATTATTGTACGAGCCTACACGTAACTGTATGCTTTAAAATATTTAATCAGTGACCCACATAGAAATGATCTGAATGATTCTTACCTGTGAACATAAATTTTTATCGATCAGACCATGATATCTGCCCTTAAACTGAAAATGCCCAACTCTCCGTTCTGAGAATTGGCAGAGCTTCAAAATTAATGTCTTCAATCAAGGAAAGAGGCTTCAGTTCTGCACCAGCAGAAATCAAACCACTGGACACATTATGTTCAAAATGAATATTCCAAAAGAACGATTATCATACTGTATTGGATGCACTTTCTTAAATTTAATTGCTAATACATCTAGAAGATAATGAGTCAGACAGAACAGCATCAAGATTTTGGCTTTGCTTTACGTGAATATTTATTGTCAATAATGTTTTCTATTTGTCAATCCAATGCCTGTGAATTAAAATCCATTGTATTGTGGAACACAGTATTAACTTATAATTGCTGACTTTGCAGTCCTCAGTGGTTCATTGGTGAGTTGAGATTGTGATGCAAATGCCATTAATTTCTGCACTCAACAGAAACTGGATGAAACTGTTTTTCAAACTTCTCCAAAGATCACGCTGCTACATTGACAAAATGTTGTATGCATTAATCCAGAATGACTAATATCGATAAGGCATTTGCAGTGGGTGAAAGGTATTAAATTCTCCACCTTCCTGCTGAGCTTCACAAAGTCAAACTGTCACACAGGAGTTCTAAAATTAGTTATCCTGGGCTTTGATTGCTTTATGGATGGCTAATCCTTTCCAGAGTTTCGACATTTGCCTTAAAAAATGAATTGCATTTAAACACTGCTAGCTCCAGTATGCAACTAATGAAAAAACTGCATTTAAAGTATGGATGCATGTTGCTTGTGATCATGAACTAGTCAACAAACTTTAATAAAATGATCACTTAAACATTATCATTAATGGCAAGTCTTTCTGAAACATGCATCCCCAACTTACTGAACTTCAATTAAATTGGGTTGTTCCATTAATGTACTAGCCCAATGGGCTCTCCCAATGCAGTGCAAAGACAAATACTAAACACAAAATCACCTTAGCTATTGTCAAACAGTTATGTAATCTGTGAAATGGTGCTGGTTTATCTCTGACGCCCTTACCTCTTAATGGCCTCCATGACAATTAACTGCATAAACTGCCCATGGGTGATAGCATTAAAAGCGAGACAATGGGAATCATGTCTGTTTACAGGCTAGGGTCATATAATGCAGTGTCAATAAAGGTCTTTCTTTTTAAAATTCACTGGAAATCACATCTTTCAGAAACATCACCACGTTAGGGGGATTGGTAGTAAAAAAAATGTTATTTGTGCTATACATCATGTTCTGGCAGGTATGACACAAGCACACACTCCATTTCCTCATTTCAGCATACCTGGATAACTAGCAAACTCATTTATACTGTTAACGCTGATGTAGATCCCTGTGTTTCATACAGAAAAGGCAAAATATAAACTCCTATTTAATCAGCATGAAAAATTTGCAATCCAAGTTGGTAAATGAAAGGCTCAACATATTGCATATTTTTTTTACAAGTGCTTAATCAGCAGGAAAGCTGGCTTTATTTCGACATCCATTTAGAACCTAACTACTTTTGATGACAGAAGTTAATAAACTGATTAACTGTCTCCAGCTGATAACATTACATGACAGATGCTGACACTGCAGTAACATCTGTGTGTAGATCAGCCTAATTTCTTGATAAAATCATACACTCTAGAAAGTCTTAAGTGCTTTGGCTAATCTATGGATATTTCTTCAAAATTTGCAGTGAAAATAAATATTTATGTCTATTTTCTTTCACTTTAGTCAATGTTTTTTTAAAAAATTATTTATGATGTAGTCCGGGACAATACAACTGCGGTGCACTGTATTTATCAGTATAAATGATGTGGAGTGGTACTCAGTCATTGCCATGTATTATCAATGAAAAAGTGTATGGTTACATTTAAACTGCTATCTTTAGAAATAAATCATTGCAAACATATTGACTGGATTGGCTCTGACAGTTTATCAGCATAATTCTAGCGGTGGAGCTTAAGTTCCTTTATGATTACTTACAATGAATACACGTTTAATACTGAGAGGGAGGCACCTCAAAATTATACTGATACACAAAGTTTAATTGACTTATTCAGGTGTGCTTGCATTTGGATTTAACTGCACATCAACACAATAATGGAAATATTGTGCCGATTAAAAGCAAAGTTCTAAAAATGTAAATATAACTGTACAAAAAAACTTTTAGAAGATAAACTCTTCCAAATAAATACAAACAAAGGTACCACAAGATAAAAAGGTAATAATGTTAAAATTCTGTAAATATATAAAAAAGATACAGGTAATAAATATAAAATCCTTAAAATATATGGTCAAATTTGCAATATAAACTGCATTCCCTCAAAAAGTCCAAGACACCTTCATAAAGTTCCTTACATAAGTTCACATAAAAAAACTTCTGTCTCACAGGGTGACAAAATGTATTCCACTGCTAGTTGACTCTGTCAGGGTATGCACTGTGGTAAAGGTTCATCCCTAAAAAAATATGCATGTGTCTGGTATGTTCTACACATGATCAGTGCAATACGAATGATGACACTCTCCAATGATGAGTTTGATATTATGAAACCTGATTGTTGAGTTTTCATTTGTTTTGCCCAATCTATCTATCTATCTCTCTCTCTCTTTATCTTTATCTCTCTCTATTTATCTATCTATCTGCCCTTTCATTGCCCTTAATACCAATGTGACTAGGCAGCCAACAGTACAGGATACTTTTTCCCTGACTGTAGGAGCAAATCAGTTTTCTACAAGATCTGGGATATTAACGAGTTGTCAAATTTAAGGATTTAAATGTGGAAAGAAAATCCAAAAAGATGATGAAATTTGTTTTTTTAATGTAATACAAAGAATTTAGTATGCCTGTCATTTCTGCTGTGAAAATGAAGTAACTGGCTTGAGATGGTGCCATTGGATTTTGCACTGGCAGATCCAACCTTGTCTTCCATTTCTTAATCATCTCTATACAAGGATATATGGCCACAACAGAACAGAGTTATTTCACTGAACAGAATTTGCAACTTCAAGATGAATATGAAATCATATGCCAAAATGGTGGAAATAAAGGCTACATCATATGTGGGCTAAAGTCTTCATTATATGTTGGCTCAGATGGATTACAATATAGTTTGGTAGTATACTCAAGAACCAATTTTGACTGAGATAAATTGATGGTTCATTTGACTCAACAAACAGGTTTTCTGAAGTGGATTTTCATAGTCTATATCCATGATTGTTTATTGGATCGAGCATCTGCAAGAAAGATTTACAAGTTGATCTGTACACAACTGAGCCATAGTGCAATTAGTAGAAAATACATGCAGTTTTCGATTTAACAAATTGTGACCAGTTTTGTTCTTGTTATGACTTTATGGTCATAAACTAAGTATTAGAAAGAAGCAAATCCAAAAGTTTTGTAAAACTTGACGAATAATTTAATTCTCTAAGTAAGAAAATAAAAATTTAAGAGGAACTTAAAGTATTATGAATTAAATCCTAAATAATCCTAAAAAGTTAGAAATCAAGTGTTCTGAATGAATTCCTGGTCCTCAAATGTGCTGATTGTCTTAATGCATCACAACGCTGTCCAGAACTCCTCTTAATAAATTCACAATAATCCCATAATAATATTTTAGTCCCATGAAAATTTTGTAATTCCAACCAATACTCTGAACAAATGTTTCCTCTTAAATTAAATCTAAGCACAACATTAAACACATCTGTAGACTCATATAAACACAAGAACATAGGAAATAAGAATGATTTGTTCATTTCACACACACACACACGAGTCTATTAGAACCATATGTTGCAATATAACCTACAAGACTAACTTCACTACTTAACCCCACATTTCACAATACCTACCCACGCGACTTATATCACAGTACTCTGCCACTGGATTTAAATAGACAATCATAAGTAACCCCTAACTCATAAACAAGTTTATTATTGAAAACTTGTGAACACCTATTTATAGATCTTATGCAATCTAAAGGCATTCACCAAAAGTAACACACAAAATAGGTATACATAACAGTTCATTCCATTTCTTAAGTGTTTAAACATAAATGCAGTTGATGTTCAATAATATGCATACTCTATAACTGATAAACAGTCACCGACATATAAAGAGTCAGTTTTCAGATTGAAACATTTCACTATGTTGTTAATTTTGATGCTAAAAAGAGTGACTGACACTTTCCTGCCATGAGGTACACCCATATCTTGATGACAGCTTTCAGAAAGGGCGGTACCTACCTTAATAATCTTTCAAAAAACTTGATATGTATAAAGATAAGTAGGTGACCCCTTATGCCTGGACTGAATAGGTCATTCATTATGTTATCATGCAATGTGGTGTCATATGCTTTCTCCACGTCCAAAAATGTGGCAACTAAATCTTCTTTCTTTGTGATAGTTTCTTTAATAAATGCTTAAAGTCTGACTTATAGATGGAACTGAAAAACTATACCTTTTTTTGGGAAGTCCCATAATGAAATGTATCAAAATTGTATTCATTTACAAATAATGGCATCTTTAATTGTTAGCAAAAACATTTCATCAGCATCCAGTGGCAACATAAATTTTTCAAGAAAAAATATCCAGCAAAAGGGTAAATGCTTTTGGAAGCCTTGATATATATATATACATATATACATATATATATATATATATATATATATATATATATATATATATATATACATCACAGACAGAGAGAGCAAACCCATAGGGGCTTAAATTATATATTCTTTCCCTGTATGGAACTCTCCTGATCAGTAAGGGCAGCACAGCAGGATTGGAATGTTGTATAATATACAAAATTAATCCTCTCTTATGAATGAGAAATTCTTTTTGGCTCCAACATGCTTTAGAACTACCTTTCTATTCATATAGCTTTTGTTCCAAAAGATATTCAAAAATAAAGCAAAATACTTTGGCCCCAAAGAAACCAACCCCAAAAAGATAATAACCAACAAAAATGATATGACTGGTAGCTTTGATGAAGAACTGCATTGCTATCCAAACTTTAAGCAGATTTCATGTTTACCTTAATAAGTTTAAAGGCCACACGGGTTTTCCCTGACCCTGTTGGAGCCATAATGATTACATTTTTGCCCTGAAGTGCTGGCCTGACCAGCTCCTCCTGATACTTCCTCAGTAGGATCTCCACTTCCTCATTCTCATCAGAAGCCACAGAATCTGTAATTTAAGTATACAGCATGGACTACAGTATCAGAACCAAACTCATGCAGTACTAAAGTGATGGGTGTCACATGTTCATGCACTTATGAATCACACAAAATTGATTTTCAATAGACCAACCACATGTCTACTTCGAAAAGGAAACCTCTTAACAAGAGGAACACACTTGAATTAGCGGCTAATATACAGACTGGTATGGAAGACATATGGTGAGGCAATGTGAATTAAAACATTCTGCAGAAGAAATGCCATGACAGCTGATTCAGTCTGATTTTAACAGGATTTGAGCCTGTGACCCACTAGTTGTGTGACTAAGCTAATGACTACGTCACCATATGACAGCTGATTCATGCTGACCTTAACAGGATTTGAACCTGTTACCCATTAGTTGTAAGACTAAGCTAATGACTAGGTCACCATATGACAGCTGATTCATGCTGACCTTAACAGGATTTGAACCTGTTACCCACTGGTTGTGAGACTAAGTTAATGACTAGGTCACCATATGTCAGCTGATTCATGCTAACCTTAACAGGATTTTAATCTGTTACCCACTGGTTGTGAGACTAAGTTAATGACTAGGTGACATGAGGTGGTATGACAATATTACTGCAATATGCTTTTCATTAATATTAATCCACAATGTTTCATCAGTGTAGGGCAAAATCAAAACTTTGGTTATAGTGATTTACTGTTGGTATGGTTGAATTATTTCTTTGATACATCCACATTTAAATATATTTTCATGTATAGGTGAAATATGGTCCAAGCTACTGAGGGTGTAATGAAGGAATAGTTGAAAATACACAAATCTCTCAAGCATGTAAATTAGGTCACAGTGGCCTAGCTTTGATATGATTAAGAGCTACTCTTCTTGAGATGCATCCACAAACTAATTTTCATGTGTAGGTGAAATAGGGTTCAAGATAGTCAAAAATGTAAAAGTCACTCAAGCATGAAACTACCTACTTTTGGTATGGTTGCTCCACCTGCTCTGACAAGACATGGAGGATGTAACAAATGGATGGATAAAAATACAAGTCACTGAAGCATTTAAGTTAGATCATAGTGACTTAAATTTGCTAAGGCTGAGTTATTCTCACTCTCTCTGATATGCATCTACATGCCAGTTTCAGCAGTGCAGGTGAAATATGATCCAAGATATTGAGTATATAATTAACAAGTTTGTCAATTAAGCATGGAAATTATGTCACTGTGATGCAGTTTTAGTATGGCCAAGTTACTCTTCCCAAGATGCATGCACACAACAATTCTTGTAAATATATGTGAGATAGTGTGCAAAGATACTGAGAACATAAACAATTAATATCTGAAACTACAAAAGTGTTGCAATGATAAAAATTGGGTTGCAGTTACTTAATATTCTAAATGGTTGAATCACTCTCATTTAGGTGTATCCACACATCAAGTTTCACAAGTGTAGGTTAAATAGGGTCCAATATATTGAGGGCATAATGAATGAAGAACGGAAAATATGTAACTTTTCATCACCGCAATGAAATTACATCACAATGACACAGAAATGGTATGGTAAAATCATTCTTTGCGAGATGCATACACATATCAATTTTCATGAGTGTTGATGAAATAAAGTTCAGAATATTGAAGTTGTAACAAATGAATGGCTCAAACAGTTGTATTTAATAGGATTTAAGATCCAGAGGATGTAACAAATGACTGAAATACAAAACTCATTTAAGCATGAAAACTGGTTCACAGTAATCTGCTTTTGGCATGGTAGAGTTACTCTCCATGATGCATCCATGTACTGATTTTTATGTGTGTAGGCGAAATTGGTTCCAAATTACTGCGGGTGTAATAAATGAACAAACACAAATGAGTAGGCCCCTCCTATTTTCATTAGTGAGAGGATAGTAAAATCAGTTGTCCAAGAGACAATCAGGCATGCCCATACAATGCTGTTTGACGCTAGAAAAGGGACACAACAAAATTCCAATCACATACCAAGCCTACAGCTGAAGATTTCCTACTTAAAAGAACATATCAAGCTTACAGTTGAAGATTTCCTACATTAAAAGAACATACCATTCTTACAGTTGGAGATTTCCTACATTAAAAGTACATACCATTCTAAAAGTTTGAGATTTTCTACATTAAAAGAACATATCATGCTCACAGCTGAAGATTTCCTATATTAAAAGAACATATCATTCTTACAGTTGGAGATTTCCTACATTAAAAGAACATACCATGCTTACAGCTGGAGATTTCCTACATTAAAAGAACATACCATTCTTACAGTTAGAGACTTCCTACATTAAATGAACATACCATGCTTACAGTTGGAGGTTTCCTACATTAAATGAATATACCATTCTTACAGTTGGAGATTTCCTACATTAAAAGAACATATCACGCTTACAGTTGGAGATTTCCTACATTAAAAGAACATACCATGCTTACAGTTGGAGATTTCCTACATTAAAAGAACATATCATGCTCACAGTTGGAGATTTCCTACATTAAAAGAACACACCATGCTTACAGTTGGAGATTTCCTACATTAAAAGAACATACAGTTCTTACAGTTGGAGATTTCCTACATTAAACGAACATACCATGCTTACAGTTCAAGATTACCTACATTAAAAGAACATAACATGCTTACAGTTGGAGATTTCCTACATTAAAAGAACATATCATGCTTACAGTTTGCTTACAGTTGAAGATTTCCTACATTAAAAGAACATAACATGCTTACAGTTGGAGATTTCCTACATAAAAAAAACATATCATGCTTACAGTTTGCTTACAGTTGAAGATTTCCTACATTAAAAAAACATACCATGCTTACAGTTGGAGATTTCCTACATTAAAAGAACATACCATGCTTACAGTTGGAGATTTCCTACATTAAAAGAACATACCATGCTTACAGTTGGAGATTTCCTACATTTAATGAACATATCATGCTTACAGTTACAGTTGGAGGTTTCCTACATTAAATGAACATGCCATGCTTACAGTTGGAGATTTCCTACATTAAAAGAACATACCATTCTTACAGCTGAAGATTTCCTACATTAAAAGAACATACCATGCTTACAGTTGGAGATTTCCTACATTAAAAGAACATACCATGCTTACAGTTAAAAACTTGCTACATTAAAAGAACATACTATGCTTACAGTTTGAGATTTCCTACATTAAAATAACATATCATTCTCACAGCTGAAGATTTCCTACATTAAATGAACATAGCATTCTTACAGTTGGAGACTTCCTACATTAAAAGAACATACCATTCTTACAGTTGGAGATTTCCTATATTAAAAGAACATACCATTCTTACAGTTGGAGATTTCCTACATTAAAAGAACATACCATGCTTACAGTTACAGTTGGAGGTTTCCTACATTAAAAGAACATACCATGCTAACAGTTGGAGATTTCCTACATTAAAAGAACATACCATGCTTACAGTTGAAGACTTCCTACATAAAAAGAACATACCATACATTAAAAGACATACCATTCTTACAGTTGGAGATTTCCTACATTAAAAGAACATACAATGCTTACAGTTGAAGATTTCCTACATTAAATGAACATAGCATGCTTACAGTTACAGTTGGAGGTTTCCTACATTACATGAACATACCATTCTTACAGTTGGAGATTTCCTACATTAAATGAACATACCATGCTTACAGTTAAAGATTTCCTACATTACAAGAACATACCATGCTTATAGTTGGAGATTTCATACATTAAATGAATATACCATGCTTACAGTTACAGTTGGAGATTTCTTACATTAAAAGAACATACCATGCTTACAGTCGGAGATTTCCTACATTAAAAGTACAAACCATTCTAAAAGTTTGAGATTTCCTACATTAAAAGAACATATCATGCTTACAGCTGAAGATTTCCTATATTAAAAGAACATATCATACTTACAGTTGGAGATTTTCTACATTAAAAGAACATACCATGCTTACAGTTGGAGATTTTCTACATTAAAAGAATATATCATGCTTACAGTTGGAGATTTCCTACATTAAAAGAACATACTGTGCTTACAGTTGGAGATTTCCTACATTAAAAGAAAATATCATGCTTACAGCTGAAGGTTTTCCTACATTAAAAGAACATATCATGCCTACAGTTGGAGATTTCCTACATTAAAAGAACATACCATTCTTACAGTTGGAGATTTCCTACATTAAAAGAACATACCATGCTTACAGCTGGAGATTTACTACATTAAAAGAACATACAATGCTTACAGTTGGAGATTTCCTACATTAAATGAACATATGATGCTTACAGTTACGGTTGGAGGTTTCCTACATTAAATGAACATACCATGCTTACAGTTGGAGACTTCCTACATTAAAAGGACATACCATGCTTACAGTTGGAGATTTCCTACATTAAACGAACATACCATGCTTACCGTTAAAGATTTCCTGCATTATAAGAACATACCATGCTTACAGTTGGAGATTTCCTACATTAAAAGAACATATCATTCTTACAGCTCAAGATTTCACACATTAAAAGAACATAGCATGCCTACAGTTGAAGACTTCCTACATTAAAAGAACATACTATTCATACAGTTCGAGATTTCCTATATTAAAAGAACATACCATTCTTACAGTCAGAGATTTCCTACATTAAAAGTACAAACCTTTCTAAAAGTTTGAGATTTCCTACATTAAAAGAACATACAATGCTTACAGCTAATGATTTCCTATATTAAAAGAACATATCATACTTACAGTTGGAGATTTCCTACAGTAAAAGAATATACCATGCTTACAGTTGGAGATTTCCTACATTAAAAGAACATACCCTGCTTACAGTTGAAGATTTCCTACATTAAAAGAACATACCATGCTTACAGTTGGAGATTTCCTACATTAAAAGAACATACTGTGCTTACAGTTGAAGATCTCCTACATTAAAATAATATATCATGCTTACAGCTGAAGGTTTTACTACATTAAAAGAACATACCATGCTTACAGTTGGGGACTTCCTACATTAAAAGAACATACCATTCTTACAGTTGGTGATTTCCTACATTAAATGAACATACCATGCTTACAGTTGAAGATTTCCTACATTAAAAGAACATACCATGCTTACAGTTGGAGATGTCTTACATTAAAAGAACATACCATGCTTACAGTTTGATCACAGTTGAAGATTTCCTATATTAAAAGAACATACCATGATTACAGTTGGAGAATTCCTACATTAAAAGAACATACCATGCTTACAGTTGGAGATTTGCTACATTAAAAGAACATATCATTCTTACAGCTGAAGATTTCCTACATTAAAAGAACATAACATGCTTACAGTTGGAGATTTCCTACATTAAAAGAACATACCATTCTTACTGTTGGAGATTTCCTATATTAAATGAACATACCATTCTTACAGTTGGAGATTTCCTACATTAAAAGAACATACCATTCTTACAGCTGGAGATTTCCTTCATTAAATGAACATACCATGCTTACAGTTACAGTTGGAGGTTTCCTACATTAAATGAACATACCATGCTTACAGTTGGAGATTTCCTACATTAAAAGAACATACCATGCTTACAGTTGCAGATTTCCTACATTAAAAGAACATATCATTCCTACAGTTGGAGATTTCCTACATTAAGAGAACATACCATTCCTACAGTTGGAGATTTCCTACATTAAATGAACATACCATGCTTACAGTTAAAGATTTCCTACATTAAAAGACCATACCATGCTGACAGTTGGAGATTTTCTGGGAAGATAGAATTTACACAATAAGTTAAAACATTTCCCCACTTTCCCTTTGGTGGTTCGGAATGATGCAAGAAGTACCAAGCAAAAGTTATGTGAAATTATAATGCCTAAACAAATCTGTTATGGTAAGGTGGGATAAAGACTGAATGATGCTTACAATGTTAACATCACCAATGACACTAACTGTATATCATAATTTATCCTGTACTCTATACTGGTGAGCTAAACTTAATCACTAACAAGATTCTAGGCAGTATTAATCACAGTTTTTTGTTTAACCAAATCACCAACTAAGCAATACTGATATATCACACTATACCTAAAAAACTATTCCTATTCACTATAGGCGTCTGACTTTCATAAAAGGTATCATCAAGATGTTTGCAGGATGTTTCACTGATCCTGCCAGCAGCAAGTACAGAGTCATCAGCAAGTAGAGAGTCATCAAGGGACACAACATAGTCATAGCTAGGGTCTTCCTCATGCAAAATCTCAATTTTTCCACTGTTGTGTAGCTTTTGTTTGTGCTGTAAAACAATCTGGTCCAATTCTGCTTGCAGATCTGAAGTTTCTGGATCATTTATGTTAAGCCTTGACATGGCCACATGGATGTCTTTACCTGCAACATGGAATTCTGGTTTGATGGGTCCAGGTTCAGCTGCACAAAGGTCACCCAATGAGCCATCAGCCGAGTCGTACACTGAAATAAACCACAGTAATAATAAAATAATTTGGACATTACGATCTAAACCAATATGAAGCCATATGGCTGATATATATAACATAGGTATATTTTCTTCTGCATGTGAAAATTTTCAAAATGTTATATTTTTAAAAGAAAAAATTATTTTGTTCATCAAGTTCATGAAACAATTCAATGAAATTTTTATCAGTATTTGTTTTATCTAGATCTAAAGTAGAAACTGTTCTGAATCTCAATAATAATGCATGTAAAAATTACTTCTCTCAATGAGTTATTAAAATATATGTCACCAAATGAACAAAGTGTGACTAACACTCTGGGCTGTATCAACTGCAATTCATAAGCCAAGTGTGATTAACACATTGTGTTGTATTGACAGCATTCATTAGTCAAGCATGATAAGCTTTATGTGCTTCTGGAACATCACTCATGAACCACGCATGATTAGCACTATGTGTTATACTGACAGCATTCATGAGCCAAATGTTCCAGCATGGTGATGGTTCAATTCAAAGTTTTCATTAACGATCAACTTTTACTACTCTTAATTTTCCACATCCTATCATAAACTATTTCTGCAAACTTTAACTATAAATTACTTCTTCAAGACTTTGTCTAGTTAAATTCTTACAATGCACATCAACTTTTTTATCAACAGTTTTCTCATTATACAAAAGTCAATACTGTAGAAATTAGGTAATAGTGACCTAGATATGATATGGTCAAGTTATTTAACCTAGATAAGAGAAGATAAAAATTAAGATAAGAATAGATTTCTTTATTTCAGACTGCATAGTCCATATATCTAAATTAAAACATAGATATAACATAAAAAGTATTTTAAACATAAAAGATCCCAGATATCTTATGTACAAATATAAAGGCACATCTACAACTATAGACTGTGTCTGGCATTGTTAAGAATGTAATTATATAGTACATTTAAAGAGTAATTTGTTCTATCTATATGTAATACAAGAATTTAAATGAAAGTCTTAGTGCCACAAAAATTTCAAGACACAGTTTTTACTATTAGATATTCTTGTCATCATTGAGAAGACACTTTCTCATAACATCTTCAAAACTGAATATGTTATAGTTTACAAATATGGCAAAGACAATGTTCAATCTTAGAAGGCTTAATAGATAATGAAGATTTTTTTATAATAACCAATAACTAATTTTTGTTAATTACTTTCACTTAAGTTTGTCCACAGAGGAGTGCAATACATTGTGCAGCAATAAGATGTGAATAATCTAATTTTGATATTCATTGAACAAGTCCTAAGTTTATGCAGAAGCATGTCTTTTCAATTACACAAAAATCTGTAATGTCTTATCATATCTTCATCATCTGACCAATTGGATTTTAAAATATGACCAAAATATATATGACTGTTGACTTATATAAGAGTATGGCTGTTAAGATGGTAATTTGAAAAAAGATGACTTAAAGACCATGCATACAGATTTTTGAGTATTATAGCTGATATCATTCTCAAATGTGTATTGTTCAAATATCTTTAAGAATTTCCATAAACCTGCGATAGGACTTATCAATGATATATCATCAGCAAAATTGCTAAGAAACATATGCTTGGTGTCAAATGCAATCCCATGTGACAATGACCCAGTTTATGATATAACTCATCTATGTATATATTAAATAACAAAGGGGAAAGAACACCTCCCTGCCTCATGCCACTGGTTACATGGAAAAAGCTGGATATTACACTTCCCAATTATACATAGTAGAACTGTTTACCATACCAGTTAACCAAAATATGAACTATGCAGATGAGTATTTGAATATCAAGCAACTTTTTAAATAGTGTCGAATGACTGACCCTATCAAATGCCTTACTAGCATCTAAAAAATTTGCAAACACCAGGCTGCCATGTTCTACATAATAGCTGACAGTTCCTTTAAAGGCATAGAGGCATACATCCGCTTAATGTTGCTTTTAAAAACCAAACTAATTATTGGAGTTTCTGACTTGGCATCACTGTAGTATAATGCATTCAAATAGTTTTAAAATAACTCTTGTAAGAACTATAGGTCTATAATTATTTTTGTTCATCATTTACCAATTTTACTTTCCTATAGTGAAATAATTGTAACTTTTGTAAAATGATCTGGAGCAATGTTATGTACAAACGCACAATTAAATAAAACTTTCAAAAGGACATGAAGTCAAGTATCTGAAAATTTAAAATGTTCCACATATAGAAAATCTGATCCTGGACATTTACCACCTTTTTGTCTAGCTATGGCACTTTGGATCTCAGATAATGTGATCTGTTCAACATGAGTATAGGGGTCCTTGAATGCCAAAAGAACATATACCTTATTGGAATCATTTTTAACACTAATGAATAAGCCTTCAAAATGATTTTTCAACATGTTGCATATGATATTTTGGCCATGGTTTCCATCAATCCAAACTAGTAGCCTACTGAAAATTGTCATAGTGGTCTGTTTAACTTGCTTCCAAACTTCACACTTTTCAAAATTTTCAAATTTATTTGAAAGCAAGTCTACTCTATATTTTACTTCTTCCTTTTACATAATCTAAAAGCATACTTAAATTGTGCTCTTATTTGGCGCATTCGGTTACTGAGATGGCCATGACAAGGTTTATCTTTATCACGCCACATAAGGTATCTGTGTATAATCCATTAATCTATTTCACATGCACCTGATTACTACAGCCAAGCTCACTACAGACTGCAACGCAAGATGGGATTTCTATCTTATTTAATAAGAATGCAGATGTTTGAGTATAATTCAGTTTTACATCGGCAGTGAGGCCTAATCAATTGATGTTGTATTTCAAATTTAAAAGTTCACTGGGGCAAATCCAGTAAGTAGATCATGCTGATAGTCATTAAAGTAGGACAACGATCGGATCCTGCTTGGTTGTGCATTAATCTCATATCACTTATAGCGGAATGAGCAGATTGTGAAAAGACACAATGATCCAACCATGAGACTGTATTGTGTGAGTCATTCAGATAAGTAAAATTTGTTGTGTGGTCTACTATTAGTTTTAAGTCCGATATGATATAACCATATTCATCACAAAACAGATGAAGTTCATCTCCAAAGGGAGTAGATTTGAGTGTATGTTAACATCCAATCTCCTAGAACTTAAACATTTTGAGTAATATCATTTTCTACAATAGAATTAATTTGGCTAAATAATCAAAAAAATTCCACAAAATTTTCAACAAGATCATAAGATAAATAGACATTTACAAAACACAATGAAGAATCCTGTTTTAATGGTAATACCTATTAATCTGGGATCATCAAGGTGTTATACTTCTATAATATTTGCAAGAGATCTATGGTATAATACCCCAAAAAAGAAATGTGTAAAGTTATCATGTATATTAGAGTCCAATATAGTACAGTTTGAGAATATTAGAAATTAATTCTGACTCTGGTAGTGGCCTCCAAGTAGCATATTCCTTGGACATGCATCTACATTTAGTATTGCATTGTGGGTAAGGTTATCACATGTTATTTTGACGCTATCATGGGTATTATATTTTGTATGTAGTTTCTCCATCTGGGTTGGATTAACTCCAGAGTAATGCTCAATAAGCAATGCAATGTCTGATTCTAGCGTTTCAGGGGTAAGTCTTGTCACAAATATACATCGCTGTCGCATTGTATGCACTGTGCACAAATCAGACGATGCTGCCTTTCCCATGGTAACACTACGTGTACAAATGTATCTGCATATAAATTTTCAGTATTGTATGGGAATGCTGAACATGAATCCTAATGTCAGTTTTATGCAATTATTGTAGCCCCTCTTCAATAGATAACACATTATTTCAAAGCGAGTTTCTATACAATTATACTGCATCTTCCTATAAGCCCGCACATACCTGTACACACTCTGTACTAGTTAAGATCCAAGAGAAATGAATGGTACAATATTCCATTCCTCCAATTCCAGAACCCTAAATTCCTTAACATTTTTGGCCAAAATATTAATGTAAACATTAGCTTTTCTTACAAAGTATCTATATCTTTCCTTTCATTTCATATCTGCCACAGTTTTTCACATATTTACAGTCTAATAAAAGGCTTTGTTGTTATGTACATCCTGGTTTCTAAACGGAAAAACTACATTGGTGGTTAATTACTTTCCTTTCTACCTGTGTTCACATGAAACACTTGTGTTAAAAAATTTTATCCTCCCATCTTTACTGGCTAGGGGATAATTAGTTACTATTAAAGACATTTACATCAACTAGTACACCAAAATAAGCTACAATGTTCTGATTTCTAAAGTGCCAAAAGCAAACAACATACTTTCTTGACTCAAATGACCACTTAGAACCATATTTCTTCACTTGAATGACTAGAGTCTCATTTCACATCAGGGGTTTTCCTCTCTGTTGTTTGTTGAATGTGACATAAGTAACCGACTTTTCATAATTAATTCCAAGTTAATATGTAATTACTATTGTTGTTCATGTAGTAATTGATCCCTAATAGCCTGTTTATTTTTAAGGGATTTTACACTTCAAATAAAGTTCCTTGAAGGGACTGACACTGTACTAACTGGAAACAATTTCTAAGAACCCAAGATCATGGCTGTATGTCCCTATATACAGATGGTTTGAAACATGGAGGCAAGGTTGCAGTTGCGATTGCAATACACAACACCATCTCAAGCTGGTTAATAGATACAACTTCTGTTTTACTGAAGAAATTGCATATATATTTAAGTCACTGAATTATATGAAACCTCTCCAGAAATCTTATTTCATTTTCTTTTCAGATTCTCTTTCCACTATGACAACAATCAATTATTATTCCAAGTCTTGCATAAACATTATCTGCTTTTAAATTTGAAAAATGTGTTCTGTACTTCTGTCTGCCTAGTCATATTGGAATTAATATTGATGCAACAAGGGAGCCTATCGTGCAGCCAAAGCTGACTGGAAGATCCCATTAAGGGTACTCGAGTATTATATTAATCAGCAAGCTTTGGAACCATAAATTGCTCACTGCAGAGTGGCATAATTCATATGAACAAATTCTAGAGATATGGGGGTATTTTGTTGGTTACATATACTACACACCTGCCTTGTACAGTGTATTGATTTACACATTGAAACAAAAGTTTTCTGGTAATGAAAAAGCTTTCAGATGATGTACCGCCAAACAAAATCTTAAACTTACTAAAACAATTATATGACAAATCTGAGCCAATATTTTAAGGATCAAGTTTCATCTTATATTGTAGTATACACCTTTTTGAAAAAAAATTAACTTTTGTACCTTTATCTTTTATCTTTCAGGAGTATATGTTTACTCTTATCTGAAAAGGAAAAATCTTCCTTAAGATAATATTAGTATGTAATCTTTATATTATACAGCCTTACTTTATTTGCTGCTACATAAACAGCATTGTGCTGATGTACCATTACACCACAAAGATACATATTTGACTAATAATTAAAAATCCCATCAATTATGTCTCCAGCAGACTTCCGTTTCTGCTAGATGCAGTATGACTGGTAATAGCTTGCCAAGGTATAAATAATTACCTTGTGTTTTACAAGTATATTCTTTACAAGGAGACTTTTGTACCAGTGCTGCACAATGTAATTAAGTTCCCATGGCCCTAATTGCATCACAGATGCAATATGTTAAAATTATGTTAGGAATAATACTGAACATGTCCAGAGGATCAGGAATCCAAAAATGTATTTATCATATGATTTGCTGTGACCTGAAGGTATGTTACCATCAGCTGTATTTTCCAGGCTCATCTCTTTTCTTTCTGTCTCATCTTCCTCTTTCTCTTCTTTTATCCTAACTTCTTTTGGAATCTCATCATCAGACAGGTCCATGTCAGAACTGTCCTCTTTTCTCGACAAGTATAACTGTGCATCTGCATCTGTCTTCATGACTCCAGCGTTTGAGCTGGTTATGTATTCTGAAATGGTTTCAGTCAGTTCCCGTTTATCAAGTTTATTGCACTTATCTGACTTACAATTTACCAAATTAAAAAAAAACAAACCCAAAGCATATGGAATGGCTTATGAATACATATTATAACCAAATTCAGTATCCACAGGACAGACAGAAGCAAACTGTGAGTACAAGTACTTTTCTTCAAATAAGAGTATGAATATGCATACCACTAGCTTTCCTAGTTAGGAGCATTAGTATTCATATTTAAAAAAAAATTACTTGTAATTACGGAGTACTTCTGACAAATCAATTACATTAAAATCTAACTACTGTCCTGTCTGTAATAACAGTTCATCCAGAGCTAGTATCTTTATGTCTGCCAGACTACCGATGTTAAATAAAACTTCTTGTATTTCTTATTTCTTGAATGTTATAAAAAAGATCAAAGTATTACATTATGTTCCAATGTATACAAGATTCTTTATTGTAAACACAGGTTATTTTTCAAAAGCATGTTAACTGTTCATTTTTTTTGACCATACAATATTTTCAGGAGACTAATTGATATTTTAAATTTTGATAATTATAAGACTAACTTATATTTTAATTTATATTAAATTACTCTTATTTAACACCAGACATAAATACAAGCGAATCACTGCAGCTACAGTAAGTTGAGAGTTTCTTTATGTTTAATTATCTCAGTTGCAGTACCTTCTGTGAAAAACTAATCAATCCAGGGAATGCTGATTTGTCTTGTACTGTTTTACTTCATAAAAATCAATCAGGTCATAATCAATATATTTTACCAGCAAAATGTAATAATTTTATACTGATCAGGGTCATAGTCTCAGATAGCCTGGATATTTTTGTGGGGTTATGAGCCATCAATGTGGTCTCTACCTTTTGTGGACAGGGGATAGGCAGTCCAAAAAGTCACACTGACATTGTAAACATTTATGGATTTTCAACAGAATGCATCAAATCTGCAGTCTTTAATTACCTACTGGCAGAATTAATTTGCTTGGAATTTTCCCATTGGCTAGATGGAGGCAGCCTACTTTATAATCCTTCCCATAGAAAACAGTGAACTTATATAATTTTCCGTAATTGAAAATTTTGCAATTTTCTCATAAATTACCAGTAGCTAATAATTTTTTTTACAAATCCTAAATGCTTTTACTTACTTTGAGTAAACGATTCATCAATAAATTCTGCCAAATCTTTCTGGTCACTGTCACACAGTGCCTTCAAAAATTCTGTGTACCAGTTTTCAACATGAGCAGGTAGGTGAAGTAACAAAAGTTGAGCTGCCCTTATATTCCCATAATTCCTAAACTCAGCCTCCACTAACTCCTTGTCAAGTTGTACAATCACACTACTCCTTATCAAATATGGCAACAACTGAATAGTTGACATTCCCTCAGTTATGTGACGGGAGAAAACTTTAATTATGTTTCTTTGAATTGAGTCATCTGGTAGAGGGTGGCCTGTGAGAGCTTTAGACAGAATCAGGTAGTCTGAAAATGAAAAAGAAAATATAATCATCATAAAATGCTGTATGATTGAAACATGAATGCAAGTTGTTTACATGTCATATGTAGAAATGACTGATATTTTTCATAGCACTAACTTCATTTCCATAACACTGTTTTCTGGGAATATTAATTGGAATTACATATTCTTGCCCATGATTCAAAAATCTGACCCCATCTCACAAATTTGTCATGACAATGACCGCCCCGGTGGTCTAGTGGTTTGAGTGTCTGCCTCTCATGCAGGAGGTCGTGGGTTCGATCCCCGGCCGAGTCATACCAATGACTTAAAAAAAGGTACTAACAGCTGCCTCACTTGGCGCTCAGCATTAAGAGATTAGTGTTAGGACTGGTCGGCCTGGTGTCAGGATAATATGACTGGGTGGGACATCATGCTACATGTCTGCAGCATGATGCCCCAGTGCTAGACATCACTATAAACTGCCACACTGCAGACATTGTAGCGATATGACTGCAAAATTGTTAAAACTACGTTAAAAATCCAAATCACATACACACACACTGTCATGACAATGAAACTGAATTCAAGCTCAGATTTCAAAATTAAGATAATTTTGATATTATCTTATAGTCTGAATGCCAGTATGCATGCCAAATTTCATTGATATTAAGATCTAATAATTATTCAATTTGGCACTTTTCATCCAAGTTAAAATTCTGTGCTTGGGCTGATTTATGGCCTTGGGACTATTAGACTGTATTCTCAAAATGTTTTGAGCATGAAAAAGCTCCAGCTCATATTTCCATTCTATATCACTGAGACTTAGCATGCCCTACCTTTCAAAACTTTTTTCAATAATGAAAAAAGAAAACATTTTAAAGTTTTTAAATCAGCAACTATTTTTCATATTTATAAACATTAAATTGTACATATTGTCAGGTAATTTATTTCCACAGTAACTAAGAAACTTAATTTATACTGCAACATATACTGCATATTTATCATTTAATGTATAATCAAATTAATTAAATACAGTCCTTCTAAGGGACTGATGCAGTTATCATTGAATGCATTAACAATGTAGATATACATATTGAATACACTCCCTCTAAAGGACAGATGCTATACTGGCAGAAAAGAAATTCCAGAAATTCAAGATAAGACCACTTCTTTTTAAGTGCTGATGTTGAAACCATTTGTGATATTTCTGAGCAATTACAGAGGGCTTCAATGTAGCCACTGTGGTAGTCATATTGGATATAAGATTGGCACCATTTTCCTTTAGGAGACAATAGACATTATTAGATGTATATTTATTGAAAATGCCATGTGAATATGACCATTCATTCAGGAGGAGTAGTGACAAGAATTTCAAAATGGCTGCTGTGCTGGCCATACTGATGACAGATTGGCACCATTTTCATGTTGGACCAAAGAAACATCATAAGAAGTCTTTGGTAGTGATATCACTATTTATCTAGGAGGAATAACAACAGCTAGATTTTAAAAGTGGTCACCATGGTGGCTATACTGAAGGTCAGATCACCGCCATTTCAATAAAGAGGCAACCAGATACAAAAAAGATTCTTCTGGTGAAAATGCATATTGAATTAACTTTTCATTAAGGTGTAGTGATTATGACATGATTTTCAAGATAGCTGCTGTGATGGCCAAAATGAATGTATATGCACCATTTTCAGCAGACATCATAAGAAGTCTGTCATCGAAAACCTCATGTTTATATGGCCATCCATCAGGAACACAGCAATAACAAGATTTTCAAGAAGATGATCACTATGTCAGCTATATTGGAGTTCTGATTGGCACCATGTCATTTAGGACCACCTAAACATCAGATAAATTCTGCTGAAAACCCCATGTAGACATGACTTTCTGTTCAGGAGTAGTAGTGATAATATTTTCAAGCCAGCTGCTATGGTGGCCATATTGGATGTCAGATCGGCACCATTTTAACTTAAGACCAACTAGATATCATGAAAATCTTCTGGTGCCCTTCGAAGAAAACCTCATTTGATATGACCATTCATTCAGGTGGAGTAGCAGTAACAAGATTTTCAATCAGCCATAGCGGGTGTCCAAGTGGTGCCACTTTCATTTAGAACCAACTACACATCAAAAGCAGTCTTCTGGTTCTCCACTGAGGAGTAGCAGTGATACCAAGATTTTAAAGATGGTCATGATTGTGGCCATATTAGATGTCTCTGCAGAACCATTTTCATTTAGGACAAACCAGACCTTTGGATAAATGTGTGTAAAGTTTCATGGTAATCCTTCAAGCAGTTTATGAGGAATAGTGATAACAAACTTGTGCTAACAGACATATGTACACACTTACACCTGGAGCATAATTTTCTTGTGACATAATTTTGCTTTGCCTGTTGTAACTGTTGAAATGATAAAATGTAACAAACTCATTCTCTGTTACACATTTATATTTCATGCAAAGTTACTTGTATTTCTGTTGTAATCATTTTGTTTTAAAAATGACCCCGTCTCCTATTTATATATGTACTTTGTAATGAGTCTTTTAATTTTGGAGATTAACAGAACAGCAACATGTGAGGAATTACTAAGTACCAAGAGAACTGGGGTGTAGTGCCTTGCCCTGGGACACAGTATGCCAAACTACCTGACCTGGTCTTGGCAGAAACTGAACCCATACCTTTCTGGTCCTGAGTCTCGAACCCAACCACTTAGCCATGATGGATTCTATTTTGTTTACAATTAGACTTGGCGCAGTGTCTTTACAGACAATATGGAACAGGCCAAGGGTTATAACTTGACCATATTGTCAAAGATCAGTGCTCAATGGTTAAAACTGCACAAGTGTTTTTGCTAAACATTTCAACTTGACTTCCTTACATTTTCTATCCATGATAATGAACTCTGTGTTCTCAATTGGTACGCAAGCTAATAAATGTCAGCAAGACATTTCTGTCTGCCAATCAAACATTACAATCTTTTATCTTTATTTTCTTAGGTCTTTTTGTGCATCATGTGGATGCCACCGAGTAACTTTCTTGCATCAAAGATGAAAACTATGGGTCAGTGACACAATGGCACTTCCTAAAATGAACTCAGGATTGTGATAAATGTTGGCACACACAAGTACATGATGCACCTGCTCATAGAAAAGATCAATAGTTTGAAGACAAAAAATTATAGCACAAGGTTTAGAAAACATTTTTTATTAGAGAAACACTGACCTTACAGATATTCAAAATTGATAAACATGAGACAGAGTAAAATTATCAAATACATTTCAAGAAAACTGTCTGGTAATTTGCTGATTTCACAGCTCTGTGCAGCCAAATACATTTAAAAAATATTGTATAATAACTTGCTGATTCCACAGCTTTTCTCAACCAAACACATCACCGCACCATGTTTCTTAATTGACCAAAAATTAAACAATATACCTGAAATACACACTGTATGGCTGGTATAATACCTTACTATGACATGGAGGTACATTTCACTGCAGTAAATTATCAAGCACAGCAATAAAGGAAACCTCATGATAACTTACAAAATTATACTGTCTATAAAGATCAATTCATTTACCCAACACATACCTGTCTTTAAAGCATCAACAAGTGCCTGGTATTTTCCAGGCTTCTTGGATGCCTCCACTATTTCAAGTATCCTCTTTGTTGCTGCTGCTGGACCATCTTTTTGTTTTATATTTTGAATCTCTTTCTCCTGAACTGAGGAAAAAGAATAAAATGTTTTAATTTATACTCATTCTTAAATGGAGTATTCAGCACATGAAATCAAGATATGAATCAACAAATATTCTTTAAAAGCAGATCTCACATAATGAATGGTAAATTTTCATAAGAAAATTACAAATCTATAATTTACAAAAAAATCTGCATTGGTGAAGATGTAATTGACATACCCACCAAAAGCTGTTGAAAGTTTTGAAACTTCTATCAGTATTAATTTATGATTTATAAAATTTTAAAGAAACTTGCATGCATTGGTAATAAGAATTTTGGTTTCCACACATAGTAAGATCATGGATTTTGTGTCTCTCTGTAACAAAACTCATCACTGCATGTCCTGCTAGCTGCTCAAAGGCCTTATTCAAACTCATTATGCAAAATAAAATACTAAGTTGATAAGCAACAAGATTGTTCTATTCTTCTTTCTGGGTAATTTACTTGAAGAAAAAAAAATAAAAAAAGAAGGCTATACTCTGAACAATTCAAGTTGTAGGAAGACACTTGTTATTGCTTCTCCTCTAAACTGCTTGAAGGATTTTATTTCAAACTTAAACAGCTAAACAAGTGGCTGATGTTGATGAGAAAAAAGTTATACTTTCTTTCCATTGCCTCACTTTTTTGGAAAGTAATCTTTATTAAGTCATGTAGTAGAATGAAGCTTCTCCTATGCCACATAAAGGATCTGACTGAATTTGTGGGTAGCTGGTATACATGAGTAGTAGTAGTAGTAATAATAATAATAATAATAATGGTAGTAGTAGCAATAACAATTCTTTATTTAATGAGGATAAATCAATTGTAATGACTAATCTCCTTTGCTCAACTATGCTAAGTATAACTGAAATAATATAACCAAATCCTCAGGACAAACATATGTGCAAACTATTGGTACATGTACAAATCAGTGACATAAAATGCTTCAATCCCAAATTCCAGAACTACATTTCACATATTTATTAAATTCAAGTACAAATCGAAATATGTACTGTGTACCAGTCAAAGTACCGGTAGTTGACATACAGCTGTATATATAGTGAAAGATTGTACTCAGATTATGTGCCATGCTGCTAGTAATTCTTTGCACTCTTCAATAAGTGTGACCCTTTGTTGTTGTTGTTGTGGATTTAACACCATTTTTTAGCACATAATAGGCTTATACATGGTGGCCAGTAAAACTAGTGGAGGAAGAACCTGGGAAAACCCTGGAAGAACCACCAACCCATGGGAAGCTACAGGCAAGCTTTCTCACATACCAACATTGGCCAAGCCGGACACATGACCCTTTGCAGCAATACAAAGATCAACTTTCCTCATTTAAACAAGGAACACAACTACTTCAAAGGTTGACCCTCTGTATGTATGTAATGTATATTTAATTTGTACTATTAGGTAGTATTTTACCCCCATGATTATATATGTGTAATTGTAGGTCTTGTTATTCCTGACCAGTAACATCTGCTTTGTTGACAACAGAATACATAGCTAACATTTTTTCCTACGATTGTGGTTGAAGTATTCAGATTATTAATAATGTCAACATGTTTATCTTAGCTCGAGTCTGGGACATTGGAAATCCCTCATAGAATAACCTGGTCTAACTGTTTACCACATTCTTCATTATTTATAATTTTGGTAACAAATTTTATCTTGTTAACAACTTGGAATGTTCTAGAAAGGAAAATTCCATGAAGCAACAGAGTATTTCCAGAAAATGGTAATTGTAACCTAGGTCAGGTAGAGAGGTTTATAATCTTGTTTACTTTGAAAGTACTCATTTTTGCATTTAACATCTGATGCATAATCAGTCTTATTGTTGTGTTTATTATTTCATATGGGTGGAATTATTTATTCAAAATATTATACAATGGAAATAAAAAGTGCTCCTCTGTAATATTCTTGGACTGGAATATTAATTTGGAACCATGGCGATTTAAGACAAGAACATTGATTACATTATTGTGATTCATCAAAAGATTGTTGGCACATCTCCACATCACAGGCCACTACAGGCACATCAACACATTCTGAATTTAAGCTTTTTTCAAAAATCACCGGAATTTAATTAAAACTTTATTCATGAGGACTGGTGATAGAACTTTTTGGACTATTTGGGATTTAATTTACAATAATGTTTTTTTTTAAACTTTTCACTTTGTATTCTTGAGAAAATAAATTTTTTGTTGAATTTTACAAAACTTGTTGGTTTTCACTCTTTTCTGTTACTTAGTTTAAGACCATAGAGTCATAAATAATATATTTAATATTTATCCAATCAAAAACAAAAAGAACAACAAACAAGAAATAATACTTCAATCTAACTCTCTTTAACACAATCAGGTACTGAAATAAATTTACAATCTAAGCACTAAAATATTGAAGGCTAAATTTAAATTCTTCAGTAGTACTGTACTTGCTTAGGAGATTTTTAAATTTCCATGCGTGTTTAATCATGAAGAGCACTATTATTTTATTAAAATAAGTCAGTCATGCATGTAGGCAAATCCCATGAATGGATGTATAAACAAGTACAGTCTTGTGGAAATAAATTCAATTTGTAATTCTCTGCCATTTAAATTCTCTGAACAGAAGTACAGATGGTCTTTCAGTAGAAAAATTAGTATGGTGCTTATGACAAACTTATGTTCAAGAAAACTTATGTTCAAGAAAACTTTCTCCAGAAGTTAACCAGTAATCAATTTTTGCATAAGATTTTTGTTTCCTCCATCTTATTTTTATAGAATTCTGAAAAATTAAACATGGGGTATCTGAAAAGTAGAGTTTCATGAAGAATCTTGTCATTACTTCTTCTCCCAAGCTGCTTGAAGGATTTTACTGAAATTTTGCATAAGTGGTTACTACAAGTTTTTAGGCTGATTTCTTGAAAAATCCAAAATGATCCCACATGTTATGCAAAATCAGGTGGTTGTCATGGCTTTTAAACATCTAAAAGGATTTCAATGAAGTTTAGTTGAAATCAGTGATTGGTAAGATAGAAAATAGGAGTTTACATTTATATATGAACTTGCTTTAAAATAGTTCTTAGAGTATCTAGAAAAAAAAAAATGTGTCTTGAAAAATATCAGTTCAGGTTGAAGACCATTATGACTTCACACAGCAGCATTTACTGAAATTTGGTAGGCTACACAGCTGGTCCATGAAGACGTACTACACGGAGCAAATAATGTTCCTGAAGCGTGCGAATATGCACCTTTGTGACTGCATCTTCATCTGGTTTTTCAAGCTAATTAAATTGAAAGTTTCCTTCATTAATCTTACTTAATAGTAAGAAGCCATTATTGCAACCTACTGTGATTGGGTGTGGTGTGTGCATGACCAGTCTCAAAAAAACATCAGCAATAAATTTAATGGGGTTTTTATTATGTATATTTTTTAAAGTCTATGAAATAATAACCTAAAATAAACAACAAAAATAACCCAAATTAAATACTGGAAGAAACTTTCTAAGATTAAAGCCAAATCTGGGACAAAATATGGGTGACAGAAATTTCACTGAACTCCACAATATTACCTGTTCCCTACTAAAATGCAAATGAGGTCAACAGTTGTCTTTCAAAGACCTTGGATCAAATGAATGGGCAACAGTGGACTCGGACTATAAGTTCCAGCTGTACTTATCTGTATATAAGGTATAAGTTACTGGTCATTGATAGATAACCATAACAGTGCTGTGATGCAAAACATTATGTATCTTCTAAAACGACTATTAAAATTAACATTTTTATTTTTTCTGACATTTTTACTCAGAGAAAAACTTTTTCCCTCCATTTTAATACATCTTTCATCATTTATGATTGATACTTGTAGCAGTAGTACTAATAGTAGCAACAGTACTTATAGTAGTAGTAATAGTAGTACTAACAGTAGTAGTAGTATATATTTCTTAATATCATGTACTACATAAAAAGAAATCACCTCATCTTAAGTGTTATTTCTACCTACACATGAAATGTGATTTCAAATTACAGGTCTAAAAATGGAAGAACAGACATCATTCTTTGGGAAAAAATAGTAGCAATGCATTTTGTTTGTGGAGCCTAGAACTTTTTTTATTGTATTGCCAATACAGAAAAGTTTTTATTTAAAAAAAAGGGTCTTGTTATTCAGAAGAAATTTACATTACATTAAACTTTATCATTTTCTAATTATGTTGCTTAAAAGGTTCTGATAAATTACACTAATGCATTCATACATCTTTTCTCGAATTAAAGTTATTTTATAATATCTATCACTAAATAATGAAGCAGTGTGGTTTAAATCTATGCACCATGCACAAGTCTATCTTACCACTGAAAGCTTTTGCCACTCCTTTGATTTTCTGTGATATGTGCATTCATCTGCATATGAAATGGGAATGGTTAATATTTGGTAGGATGGATATGGAGTTTTCTGCACCTTTTTATTTTTTGGCATTACCGGTCTGATAGATCAGCCCCACCCCCTTTATTGGTATATTGGTGGTTTAAGGTTTGATCCACCAGGCTCTGACATTATTCCATGTGATAAAAAGAGATGGAAAACAATCTGTGATCTTGGTATGTGGTTGTTCCTGGGATGATGATGATGATGATGATGATGATGATGATGAATCGATGCTGCTGCTGCAACAAGGACCTGAGGTCACTTTCTTTACTGATATTGGTATCTCATACAAAAGATAGGATACCCATAAAAATAAAGGCAGTAACATCATCTCCATATCGCTGTTTCTGCTGCTGCTGAGCCCGAGGATGATGATGGTGATGACAAGACTAAGACGACGATAATAACGAAGGAATCATCAATACCGGAAGAAAGCATGTCATATGGTAAGGAAGTCTTCAGATGCTGGTAGTCAACTCGATCTACGATGATCTCAAACAAAGTTCTCAAGTTGAACTGAATTGTTCCTTCTACACCGATATATTCTATGTCCGTCTCGCTTGCCATGTTCATGATGTTGTCACTTTTCTCACCTCAACCCATACTGATCATTATGTACTAGTTTTTACAAATCACCATTGAGCAGTAAATTGTGAATAAAACGTGTAATCATTTGTACACGATAGATCCAATTCATGTGGCGAAAACCCATATCGAAAAAGCATCCAGAAAACACTGAGCCTAAAAATACATCATTGAAATTCCAGAAAAATCTGTTCATTAGTATACGCAATGTCACCGATGTCAAAGGTCAGCTGATAACAGTTGCGACCAGAAGATGAAATATAACAGCATATAAGGTGAATGTCAAATAACACTTGTTAAAAGAATGCAAACAAATACAAGTGACAAAGGAAAATATCACGTCGAATACATCAAAAATGTACAAGATAAAACGAAAGTATGGCGTCATAAATTACTCGGAAGGAGAAAATTGCAACAGAAAGTAGAAAGTGGACTGCAGCATTGACGTTATTTTATGAATGGCATGATTATTAAATATTGACGATGCGTATAATTTACTGATTTTTATAATCTTTATATTAAAACTGAAATTCATGTGACTGCTGTTAAGTGCCTAGAGATTGGAACATCGCTCGGATATTTCCGTCACATTGGGAAATAGTCTCGAAGTTCTTGTATGAATACATACCCAGTACCTCAGAATATAGTTCTCAATGGCGACCATATGGGCGGTAGCTACAAAATAAGGGACTGGAAACCAGGTTAGCGTCGAGGTCATTCAAAACTTCACAAGTTCCCGGGGGCGGGGTTTGCTGGGGTCTTTTTGTATTTATTTAGCGACTATGGCGCAGACTTTAACTTCAAAAGTTCTAGTGTTTTTTTTTTTTTACAATGGTGCATGGTGAAGTTTTCTCTCAGAAATAGCAGAGGTTCTCCGAATGATTACATCTTTGGTTTCTTTCTCTACTTGAAGGGAAAGGTCGAAGATGGTCCGATTTAAGTTCTCGGATAAGTGCCGTCCCTAAAAAAAATTATTAGCTTTCATCGTGCTTCATCCGGGTATCCCCCAGAAGTGCAAGTCAACAATCAATATAGCTGAGAGTGAACCCTACAAAATTTAGAACACAGAGGCCCGTATCTTTGCTGACAATTTACCTAACATACATGTACTATATAATAACTACAAGGGAGGACACTTCTCTCCTTACTCGCGCGACCTATTTAAGACACAGGTGATCGACGCGAGCTTGATGGTGAGAAAAAAAAAACAAACAAAAAAAACCCCAAACAAAAAACAATAATCTGAAGGGAAAATATCATGCAGAGTGACAAAAGTACTTCAGATTACCCCCCTCCCCACCGTGATCTGTTCTGACATTGGACCCTCTCTATATAGTATGATAGAGTGTTGTTACGACCCTGTAGTTCAATTACATGTGTTAAAATTTAAATTCTTCTGATTCTATGTTTCATTTTTATTTTATTTTTACATCATTAAATGTAATTATTATTATTATGATGATTATGTTTGCATGGGTCTAATAGTTTGTTAGAAACATCGTATTTATTTAAAACGTAAATGTGACTCGTGTAAGCACGATTTTTGTATGATAGTTTGTCGTTGCAAGTAAACAGTCAGAAAAAGCTGTGTAAATGACTGGCTGTGACTACGTCATTACTAATTATACTTGTTTACGCTTTTGTAATGCTCAGGTGTGATTTCGAAATCACACGTGTGCTTCTTGCATGTGTATATGAAATGACGTATTAGCTTGTTTTAAATGCTCAGTTACCTGTAAGAAATATTCAGTCATAGTCGTAGTCAGTCATAGTTGAGAGTCACATCATAACATCTTCGTAGAGTTTCTAATACCTTAAGGAAAAGGTATTTCTGTGCTGGAAAGAGTTGTTCATTCGTACGTATGAGGAACAACATGTGTATTGTTAGTGGTGGTAGCTGTATTTCATCTACTTTCTAAATAATTATTTTCCCTGGAGAACAACCCTACTGGCTTTGGACAAAGACATTTGTTGAAATTATTTCTAAATTGGAGCAGAACAATACAATTTGTGATTCACAGTGAAAATTCTGGACATTTTGTGTTAGCCTTCGTCTGACGTCATCATCCGCCATCTTGGAACGGAACTGAGATTCAGACTGTATCAATTTAGAACTGTTTATTCACAGGACTTATGTGTTTTCACAAATTTAGAACATATTTTTGGATCTTCTTCGTAAATCGTAAGTCTTGTTTCACATATTTACCTTTCTCCGTGTTTTCTAGGGAAATAAATTATTTTTGTTAAAATTTACAAAGCTTGTTGTCTTCACTCTTTCTTTGTGTTACTTTGAACGAGCCGATACGTAACAGTGTCCAATGTCAGAACGGGTCATGGGGTAATCTGAAGTATCTTTGTCACTCTGCATGATATTTTCCCTTCAGATTATTGTTTTGGTTTATTTTTTTCTTCTCAACATCAAGCTCGCGTCGAGCACCTGTGATTTAAGAATAAACGCTGATATTTCAAGCTACATTTCGCGTAGCGTAATAAATTTGGTACCGATGTTAAGCTCAGACATCCGACTTCGTATGCGTATCCGATGTTTGGCTTACTATCATACCTTCAAGTAATGCCAGACCATTTTCCCAGGCTACTGCCCGACACGACCCTGATCGCGCCCGCTTAATATGCAAGTGAAATTCCGCTGAATGGAATACTGTCCTCTCATTGGTTAAAAGAAAATGACGTTCTGCACTTGTTTATAACTTATTTTCAGTTGGCCAATGAGAAGTGAGATTCCATTCAGCGCGTCATTCTTGCATTAATAGCGGGCGCGATCAGAACCATGTTGGGCAGTAGCCTGGGAGAATGGTCTGGCATTCCTTAAAGATCTCAAAGTAAGTTATTATATAGTACATGTATGACAGGTAGATTGTAAGCAACGATACGAGTCCCTGTGGTTTAGAAGGGTCCGTTCGCGAAAATAAAGCTTGCTACGAAAAATGAAAATACAAGGTCAATAACGTCAGACCGAAGCCTTTAACTGACCGAGACTTCTCTAATTGGGTTAGCTCATTCGTTGTTACTTGTTTGACGTTTGTGTTTTCGTTTTTGTGTGCGTGTTTGTTTACCGCTTGGACACTCGCTCGATGTCGTCACTCTCTGCTGCTGTGTCAACCAAAAATTTTATCGAGACCTATATGATATCGCGACAGAGAATCATGTAAATTTATCGTGATAAATCCATGAGGAATCGCTTGCGCACGTGAAGTTTTCAAATTTAATCATATCCATGTCTCCTGAACACCAAGTCTGATGAATGTTTAGCAGAGTATGTGTATCAACTCCATTAAACACAACTAAAAGATTGCAGTTATCTCTGATCGCTTTCGGTATTTGTGTATATCTCTGAGCAACATAAATAACATCGGTGTTTTTGTGTCTGCTTCGAGAAAATATCCGAGCTGGATTTGATTGTTTGTCTAGCATAACATCATCGTATACTACGAGATTAATACATCCATCGAGGTCATCTACACATGGGGCTTCATCAATATCGGTGATAAAATCAATAATATCATTAACGTCTTCATCCAATAATTTTACATTTTTATTAAAATCTTTAAGCACATCGTAGCATCGCTGATCATCTACAGATGATGCCACTAAATGTAACTTATCCCACTTGAGCCATCTCATTATCAGATTAAGCAACAATTGCGTATTATCAGACCCAGATGGACCTATTATAATTGCTCTGATAGAATTTGCTACCGCTGGATATTGCTTGACTGGCTCCTGCTTTCGTGTCGCTGAAAAATCAGTTATATCCATGTTGTACAAATATCATAAATAATATGAATTTATATTCAGTTCGATGCAGAGCACCCACCCACAGTAATGGATTAACAACAATAATAACAAAAAAGTAAAAAGCATGCACTTACAGGTAAGTGTATAAAATGTGGTACAAAAAAATCTAGATTTATCTCTAACGATTCCGTCGTCAATAAAACAGGCGGAGATATCGCTGCTTCACTGGGAAAATTACTGGAGCACCATGGGCTAAGTATCCTGGAGGAAAACATCTTCGTGGATATCATTATTGTGGTCCTGGAACCCGACTTGATATCCGATTTGATGAACGAGACCAACCAAGACCTGGAGAGTATCCAATAAATGCGATTGATCAAACATGCTACGTTCATGATGTTGCGTATAAAAATAAAGATTTACAACAACGACATATTGCGGACGTGAAGTTGATTCACTCGTTAAATTCAATAAAAAATAAATCTTTCAGAGAATCACGAGCTAATTGGCTGGTAAGATCTGCGATGAAAGGTAAACTATTACTAGGGGCCGGTAATTAATCAACCGATTATTATTATTATTATTATTATTATTATTATTATTATTGATTCGGTTTATTACAGCCCAAGAGGATATTGGAGGGGTAGAACAGCGATTAGTAAACTTGCTGATGTAGCAAATGTCACACAAGTAGTGTAGTGGGGTACTTTAGCGTCAATGGGAAAATACATTACAGACCCCCCCCCCCCATGGGGTACTGTAGCGTCACGATTTTTGGCGTCAAAAAATCACCTTGGGGTACTTTAGCGTCAATGGGAATTTTGTATAGGGAACCACAGCCTGGGGTACTTTAGCGTCAACGGGAATTTAGTATAGGGACAAGAGGAATGGTGCAGGTAAGGTGACGTCGCGGTACTGGACATTGGCAACAATGTAGCAATGTAGTACCGTGACGTTATGCCACCTGTGTCATTTCTATATACAAACGCGAATCATTCGCGTTCGTGTCAGTGAATAGTATAGTAGAGTATATTTTATATATTAGCTTTTTTTTCCATTTTAGGCAAAGTGAGAATAAATATCTTTTCGAGGCATATGAAGTGGCCCTGAAAAGGGCCTTTGGGTTTTATGTTAAAACCAGTTCGTTAACATAGAAGGCATCGTAAACGTCTTCTTTCTCAAACTTCGTCTAACTTCTGGTCAGTAGATGAGGACTCTCTTTAGACACCCTTGTCTCTCCACATTGATCCTTCGCGTTTCCAAAGGGCTGTATCAGTGATCTGGGTAATTGCCCATGATGATCTGACATACATGGGATAGTCCGGGTTGAACAGCATCGACGATAGGAGGGTAGACGATTCTACGTTGGTCCACATCTTGTGACGAGAACAGGTGAAGGGAATGAAGTGAACCGCGTTTATTTATAGTGGAAGACCAGATCGAAACAGATTGAAATAGTCCACCAATGACAACACGCGTTACAAAATTCAGTCACTTCGCGGAGCCTGTCTTCCAATCCGAAGAGCTATCTGTGACGTCACATTCCCTATATAGGTGCGCTAGCGTCTGTGTGCAGTGAATCGATGCGACAGTAGTAATAGGGGATACCGTAACGTCAATGGGAATTAGCATTACAGACCCCCCCCCCGGGACCGTATAGCGTCAAGAAAAAAAAGCACACCCTGGGACCGTATAGCGTCAATGGAAATTTTGTATAGTGACTAGCACACCCTGGGACTGTATAGCGTCAATGGAAATTTTGTATAGCGACTAGTACACCCTCGGTCTGTATAGCGACAAGAGGAATGGAACAGGTGGCATGACGTCACACTGGTAACAATGTAGCAAAAAAGAGGAGTACTGTGACGTCAGGCTACCTGAGGGATGGCTATAGACAAACACGAATCAAGAGCATTCGTGTATAAGAAGAGTAAGGGTTTTATATATATTCGTTTTGGTTGGAGACAAAATGAAAATTAAGATCTTTTCGAGGCATTGGAAGTGGCCCTGAAAAGGGCCTTTGGGTTCTTCTTCTTTTATCTTCTCCAGTTCTTCCACCATGTCCTGATTTTCCCAATAATTCCTTTCTTCTTTCTCTTTTCTTCTTCGGGCATCCAGTCAGGATGTCCTAGAGCTCTGAATTTTTGTTGGATTTTCATCCAGTTCTGATTGAGTTTCTCAAACTCTTCTTTCTTGTTTTGGTTTTCTTTGTCCTTTCTTTCTTTCTTCCACATTTCCTTGGTCTTTTCCACTTCTTCTTTCAGTACTTTTCTCATTAGGTCTTCCGCTTTCTTGATATTGTCTAAGCCTTTTTTGACAAAAGGCCATTCTATTAAAGAGAAGATACCTTCCAAAAAAGATCCCACTTCAATGACAATATCCAAAATCTCCTTCAAGGTTCCTACTCTCACATATTTCGGATAGTTGAAACCTCTCAATTTACCTGCTTCTTCCATTATTATCATTTGCAAATGATAACTTGCTGCTTTGAGTCTCGCCATAAAGTCCAGGCTGACTGGAAACCTCCACTCCTTTCGAAGTTTTTCCACTACATAGACTCCATCTACCATCCAGCACCAACTATCTCTTAACTTGTTGATTAGATCCATTTTGCTGCTCCTTTTTATTCTGTGTAGAATGGCGCGAATGACGAACGCTATGCTTTTATATACTTCAAGCACGGACGTGAAGGAAAATATGCCTTACACTCACTTCACATATGATATACTATCCTCACTAACGAACGAGCAAGCATAAAACAAACAAATATACTATCCACACAGTCGGGATGAGAAAAACATATTATATACTATCCACACCAACGAACGAGCAAGCATAAAACAAACAAATATACTATCCACACCAACGAACGAGCAAGCATAAAACACACAATATACTATCCACACCAACGAACGAGCAAGCATAAAATACATATTATATACTATCCACACCAACGAACGAGCAAGCATAAAACACACACAATATACTATCCTCACCAACGAACGAGCAAGCATAAAACACACAATATACTATCCTCACCAACGAACGAGCAAGCATAAAACACACGTTATACTATCACACCAACGAAGGAAGAGAAGAAAAAACACACACCTATATACTATCCACACCAACGAACGCGCATGCAAACACACACACACACACACACACACACACACACACACACACACAGACATCAGTAAAGAGTGAGTGTTTATAGTCACACTACACTACATTCACACAAATTGGCAAATTGAATAGTTTCTCTTTTCTAGAGATCTGGTTAGCCCTGAAAAGGGCTGTTTTTTTCTTGAACTTCAAATGCACCCGGCTAATGTTGACATCTTCCAGGCCGGGCACCACACACGCAACGACGACTCCAATCTTGCTCCCAATTGACACGTGTGGTTGGGAGTGCAGAGGGGGATTGAGTTGCTTCACTCTCCCAGTCTTCCGTCTCTGGGATAGTGAAAGCTTCCCTCCTATACCACAAACGTGGATGGTGACGTTGTGGTGCTGGTAGTGCTTGTGGTGCTGGTTGTCGTGCTGGTCCTGGTTGTGGAGGCGTCCTCACCTCAGATTTCACCTCACACACAAGACTTAGCATGAGGTGAGGCAGGATCCTTTCCTCCTTCTCTTTCATCTTTTTCATCTTCTCTTCCTCCTCTTTAATTCTCTCTGCCTCCTGTTTTGCGTCCATGGTCAGCTCATCCAGGAGTCGCCTGGCATACTCCAGGTGTATTTGGAGCTCCAACAATTTGGCTAATCTGCTGCTCATCTTCATCGAAGTTGACGAGTCCACAATGGTAGCCAGACTGACAATTGTGCCACTTTATATTCCTGGAGCACGGACGTGAAGGTAAACATTCCCTAGCACTCAAATTTACCATCACATGTAACGCGCGGACTTAAAAGAAGCACTCACGTTGACTTTTTTACTTTTTACTTACAAACACAGACAGACACGATTGGACAAGACAGAGAAACGAAGTGCTTATAGGCACACTTCTATTTTTTTAAAACATACAAACACACAAATATTTTGTTTTACTGACAAAAGAAACAAAGTGCTTATAGACACACTTCTATTTTCTAATTACAAATTTTGGCAAATTGAATGAGTATGTCTTTTCGAGAGTATTGGGTAGCCCTGAAAAAGGCTGTTGTTTTGTTTTGTTTTTTTTTGTTCACGGAAGTAATGGCAATCTTTTTTTTACTGTCTAAGATTGCGTCCCCGTCTGGCAGTAGGCTTTCCTATTGGATACGGTCTGCTTCTGCGAAAAGAGAAAGAGAATTCTTTGGTGTCTACTCGACAGTCCACAAAACCTCTGTCTGGTTCTTGCTGCTGCTGCTGTTCTTCTTCTCTCTGCTTCTTCTGAAGCCTGTATTTCTCAGTCCAGTCTTCTTGTTCTTTTTTAATTTCGTCTCTAAACATCTCTTCTATCAGGTCTTGGGGTGTGGATAACATCCTGACATTCTCTATTTCTTCAGGCTTCGGTATCAGGTTTAGCCTGACACGATGTAAATTGACGTAAGCTTCGTTCAGCTGGGCTAGTCTGGAAGGCATCTTCATAGGTTGACGAGTCAACAGTGAATGGTCAGACTGGAGACCCACCCGCTTTATATGCTTCAAAAGCGGACGCGATAGAAAACATCCCTACTTGGTTTTAGTGTCGGAACGCTATGATAGCGAATGTCATGGTGAGGGACAGAGAGAAGTCAAAGAGCATATATTCACAGTGTTGTTTTTTTTTTTAAACAAACGACAGACACATTTTTCTTCAACACACAACATTTTTTATTCAAGTAACAAGTCATAAGTCACAAGTAACAAGTAACATCAAACAAATTATTTTTGACAAGGTTGACAACGTTGTGAAATCATGTGAGATTTCCTTTGATGGAAGTCATGAGGCCATTGATGTACACTACGTTTCCTAGCTAAAGACAAAAGATAACTATAATGGTCACAAAACCATTGATCTACTTTCTCATTGTTTCTAGAAGAGTGACGATCAAAATAAGTCACTAAATGTTCTAAAGAATATCCAAGACTGCGTTGATGAAGAAAATATACACAATATTGTCCACACACCATGGAATCTGTGCCTTGTAATTTCACATTATTGTATCGTGTCGTCTGGGCATTTCTTCTCATAAAGTCAATGATATCGTCTTCCAAAGGGGGTAATCCATACGAATCAAAATATTCCACACAATTCTCTTGAGGGAAGTAGACGGCAACCCAGTAAGTTCCTGGAAGATGACTTTCGTCCGTGTTGATGACATAAGCTTGATGGTCTTGAGGTTTGCGATGAAGTAGTTCATCTTTAGCGCACACGACAGGATTCCAAGAAGCAGTATACGAACTATTGTTCAAAAAGTAATAAAGTTCCCAGGTATCCTTTTTCTTTTTTTTTTCTTTTTTTTTTACAGGTAATGATAAGTCATCAATTCAATTCTGACTTTTTGTTTGAAACGATCTCTCAAGTAGCCGTTTCTTTGCCTTGTCTCCGCACTCTGGGCTAAGAGAGCTTCGATGCGATAGATCTCTAGAGTAGTCAATGGTGGGCAGGAAAGATCACGCAAGCCTTTATACCACTGATGCAACACTGCTTCTTATGAGATGAGACTCCAAGCGTCGTCCAGATACTCGTCCAATTTTTCTTCTTGACTCATCACCATACATTTATCGTGTTGAATTTGACTGGGATGATCGTTTTGACATCCATAACAATATTTCTTGGACAATTCCGTAATTGTATTCGCTAGGTGTTTAGCAAAACAGAACACTAAATGTTGTTCTTGTTCTGGCCATCTGGACTTGACTACTACCTCGTCCTCTTTGGCTTGGTCTTGGGGTTCTGTTTTCACGCTATCCTCCCATTCCATGTCCAAAGATTCTTCACTGTTTAAAGAGGGATAGTAGTCTTCCATTGTGTCTAACAGTCTAGAATGACTTCTCTCAAACTGTTGATTCCTATGGTATTATCGAATTCAGCATACAGGATGACGTTGACCGTCTCAAAGAGAGCTTCTGCAAACTGAAGTTCCACACGCAGTTGACTCGATTTTATAGGGTGGAAATGTCCCTCGTCAATGCCTTGGTCTGGAGTGAAATCAAAGGCCCACAAAGTGTAACCTACGACATAATCTTCGTACGAAATACCGTGACTGGCGTTGGTTCCTAGTTGCCCCGTAGCTTCGTACAGGGACAAGTACGATCTCAAGTAATTCTTCTGGGCAAAGTTAGGTTCGAAGGGTCTGGTACACAAAGTCTTGCCATCGCGACTGACTTCAATTTTGGACACTCTATAGTGCTTAAACTGGAAAGGATTTTGATCGTGGGCTCCGTTGAAGGCTGCATTACTGACGATACCAACGATTAAACGTTTGGGTAACTGTCCTTGGAACAGATGATCTTCGATCTTGGATCAGAGTCCAGCAGCAATGGTGAATGTTTTCACTTCGACACGTCGTATCGGATATTTGGCGGTCGATCTGCTCAATGTTTGACTGATGTCGTTTCCCGCTTTAGGTAACACTTCTACACGTCGCACGTAAAGTCTGGCTTCTTGGATGATGGTTTTGTACTGGTTGGCATGAGCCATCAAATGGAAAGCGACACTGCTGCAATTGAGTCTCAGGCGAATATCCACTCCGTTCAGCAAATACTTGTCTTGCAACCACATGTCCAAATGCAAGCGATC
>JAECUM010023474.1:0-19183 GCA_016617855.1 Megalonaias nervosa
AGTGCTAGACATCACTATAAACTGCCACACTGCAGACATCGTAGCGATATGACTGAAAAATTGTTAAAGCTACGTTAAAAATCATAATCACATCACATCACATCACATCACAAGCTACACAGCACTGATTTTTATGTCCAGTCCTCTAAACCCCATGTCCCTGTCATATATATCAGGGTCAGCATCTTCTATTGTCAGACTACCATCATATTATTATGTAATGTGACAGCAGATCTTAATCTCTGCCATTTCTAGTAATGAATTTGAATTTTAATTGTAGACATGGATGATAGTAATGCCTGTGTATTATGATTGATGTGCAGTAGTTTCTTGTTATACTTGCAAAGAAGTCAGTACCAGATGTGTTTTGGGGATTCTTATGTACTTTTATGTGACAGCAAATTTCAAACATTTGATACTTTTTCAAAACTCAATGATAGACATACAAGTAATTGACTATACTTTTGAAATGCAGACTGGTTGCTATTTTATATTTCTTTCTTGGATGTTTTTGAAAATAAATTTTGAAACTTAAGGTAAAGAAGTTGAGTATTGATTTAATTTTCATAACACCAATTAATGTTTAGTTACAACTTACATGTACTATTTTTTATGCCCTGTTGAGAGGCCCCAACTATGACCAAATTAATCTTCTTTTTCTCCAGATTGCCCCTAAAGGGGGGGGGGGACCAACATGCCCAAATTTAATAAATTCTAGATGCAACCAGTTCTCTTCACAATGGTGCAGTTAACACAAAGCTCAACTTTTTTTACAGTATACTGAAATGTAGAATGTTTTTATAGATTTTTATGTCCGAATTCAATAAAAGTACATAAACAGTACCTTTAAGCATAATGGTTGTTCTAAAGCTATATAATGATTTCAGAACTTTGAGGAAAGAAAGGAAGTGTGGATATATTTGGACTTAACTTTCTGAGATACAGTTTAAAGGGTGGGTATGTTGGATGGACTTCAGCTGCCTCAAATGAAATGAACCCAAGTTGACACATTTGGATCACACATCTTCCAGATGTGCATGTAGGTAGAAATGTTTTCAAAAAGCATGGTTAACTGAAAAAGTCTGGTTACCCAGTAAAGACATCTGGTTGTCAGATTAAAAATTGTTATGATACTTCCAGTTAAAACTGTGATTATTCAGTTATTCAAAACTTAGCATTAGATATTTTCAATAATGTAAAAATGAAAACCAGAGTTACTATTTTCAGTTTTCGTTCCCTGTAGATGGTCTGCTTTACATTTTATTAATTCAACATACCAAAGTTCAGTTGTTTGGCTGGCTGCTGATTTTGAATCAGTAGGTTGCCGACTTCTTCTAAACAACTTGGAGGCTTGCCATGAATCACATACACACACACACAGACACACACACAGACATGGCCTACTTGGTCCTAAATGAAAATGGTGCCATTCAGAGATCCAGTATGGTCACCACAGCAGCCATCTTGATGATATTGTTTATGGTACTTCTGAATGGATGCTCATAACAACAGTGGGTTTTCAGTGAAAGAATGTGTATGTTGTCTCATCCTGCATGGAAATGGTGTCGCAATGGCCATCTTGAAAATCTTGTTATTGCTACTCTTTCTAAATGAACATAACATTACAAGTGTTTCACTGGACGAATTTTCATGATGTCTTGTTTTTCGCAAATGAAAATGTCCAAAATGTCTAGTTGGTCCTGAGTGAAAATGGTGCCATTCAGGCATTCATTATGCCTATCTCAGTGGCCATCGTGAAAATCTTGTTATCATTACTTATAGATTCTGTAAGTAAATATGTTTTTGTGTTTTGTTCTTATTTTACTTGTGTAATTTTCTTTTGTGCCCTTGTGCCTTTTAAAAAAAGAAATCAGTAGATTCTGAAAGTGCTGCAGCTGGTTTCACACCTGTTTTGCACAGTTTTTTGTCAGTTTTTCTTTCATACCTATTATTTTCTGACCAGTATGAACCTTTTTATTCAGTGCTTTCAGAAAGACTTATGCTGTGATGTTTAGATATGTTGGTTTGTTTTTTGGGTTTTTTTGGGTTTTTTTGCAAAGATATACCAAACAGAGCAGAAACTTCTATCCCTGTGCTTGATAATACTAACAGAATTTGTGTAAATGTGTGTGTGTGTGTGTGTGTATATATATATATGTGTGTGTGTGTGTGTGTGCGTGTGTGTGTGTGTGTGTGTAGATATGCCTCACTCAAAATTTGTAAGGTACATGTGGCATGTTCTGTTTTGTTTTTGTGTTCTGGTCAATGACACGGCATATGAGTTCCATGAACACATAATTACTTTTTAGTCTTGTATAGTGATAAATGCTGCACTGATACTGTGCAGTGAGTAGAATATGATAATTCAATTTATACATTTTAGCAGGTATAGAAATGTTGCTGCCTTGTGTTTACTACTGTTTATCACTGTTATCATGCAGTGATAGTATTTCATTTATCTATGAAGACTATGTAGGAACATTATAGAGGACACAATCAGGAGACACAGTGGATGATATATGAAATCTTTTCTTTTCAGCATTGAAACTCCAGGTGATAGGAAAGAAACAGTTGTAAAGGATCCCCTTACAGAGCTTGCTAAAAAGATGAAGGGTTCCAAACGTAATGCCTTGCTCAAATGGTGTCAGCAGAAAACTGTGTCTTACAATGTAAGTTGCCATTCTTGGTAAAGTTAACTTGCTGGACAGTTTTCTCTTTTGGTGCATTCATTCAATTCTTTTATTAGGTAACCAGTGTTGCACATTGGCTCTGGCTCCCATGGGCACGGGACATTGTGTCCCTTGTCTTCCAAATTTAGGGGACACGCTTTTCACAGGGACAAAGGAAAACAGTGTATACAGTATTTAATGCAATAATAGTGTTAAAGAAAAAGATAAGTGAGCATTGTATAGATTTTAAGATAAAGATTTTAATGCCAATACTATTGATTCTTGGTCATTTTACCATGAAGTGAGTATTGTGTAGATTTTAAGATAAAGAGTTATGCAAATGCTGTTGATTCTTGGTTGTTATTCCATGAAGTGAGCATTGTGTAGATTTTAAGACAAAGATTTATATTTACTATTGATTCTTTGTTGTTATTCCATGAAGTGAGTATTATGTAGATTTTAAGACAAAGATTTGTACTTACTATTGATTCTTTGGTTGTTATTCCATGAAGTGAGCATTGTGTAGATTTTAAGACAAATATTTGTACTTACTATTGATTCTTAGTTGTTATTCCATGAAGTGAGCATTGTGTAGATTTTAAGAAAAAGAGTTATTATGCAAATGCTGTTGATTCTTGGTTGTTATTCCATGAAGTGAGCATTGTGTAGATTTTAAGACAAATATTTGTACTTACTATTGATTCTTGGTTGTTATTCCATGAAGTGAGCATTGTGTAGATTTTAAGACAAATATTTGTACTTACTATTAATTCTTGGTTATTCCATGAAGTGAACATTGTGTAGATTTTAAGAAAAAGAGTTATTATGCAAATGCTGTTGATTCTTTGTTGTTATTCCATGAATTGAGCATTGTGTAGATTTTAAGACAAAGATTTGTACTTTCTGTTGATTCTTAGTTGTTTTTCCATGAAGTGAGCATTGTATAGATTTTATGACAAATATTTGTACTTACTATTGATTCTTGGTTATTCCATGAAGTGAGCATTGTGTAGATTTTAAGACAAAGAAGTATATTGTACTTACTATTAATTCTTGATTTTCATGAAATAATATATCTCTTCTAGGTTGTTATTTTGTCTGATGTTGAATTAAGTCGTATACATATTGTACATACATACATAAATTTATGCTGGTATGTTGTCTGTCTCTCTTGCTCTTTCTCCTGAATTGGGAATATGCAAAAATGCAACTATGCAAAAATCTCCTTAGACGCTCATGTTCATAGGCATAAATTTTCTACAAAAATTGTAATATTTGTCATTCAGATTTATTTGATCTCTTGCTGAGTGCCATATTTCTGTGGGTCTCTTGGTGGCAAAAGATTTTTTGGCTGTCTGAAAGCATTAAATTGTCTAGTGTGGTGCATGAAAACAATCAGGAGAAGAAAAAATATCACCCCAGCAACAAAATTAGCACCAACAATGATTTGTTGCCCATGAAGTAAAAAGAGCAATTTTTTTCTATATCTGCATGAATGTTGCTTGCTATAGTCCATTCTACACAGCATTGTGAATGATATCCATGTCTGTTTTTCATTGAATTTTCATGTCAGCATCTCGAAATGTAGCTAAAATTACTGAATTTGGTTTGTGCATAAATGATCTAAACATAATTGATATTGACATACATCTTAAAACCATTCATTTAGTACATGCTGATAAAGATTGGTCTGCGTACATGTAATCCGCCATGTTTTTCCTGAGTTATGGAGTTCATTTTTGATCACGCAAAGATATCAGAGGGAGGCAACTATGTTATGGCAGAATAGGAAAGCTGATCACTCCTTAATAAACAATTGACTCTTCCACAGGTCATGGCAGCATAGAAAAATTTGATGTAAACAGACCACCTTGTTTTAGCATGTATTTTATTAGATGTATTACTCTGTATGTCGATTTGAACGGTGTTGAAATACTTCATTTGCAAAATGAATTAGTTACTTTAGCAACATTTAATGATGCTAACCTGAAAATTCACTGTGCTACAGATGTGGATGTCACTTGTGGTGCTGTGTGGAATTGATTACTGATTTTTGTATTTGTGTCCATCCATGAGAAAACACAGCGATACATGTATTAGTGCCATGAATGCTTTCCAAAAGAAACCTCATGTTAGTAATCTCCCATAAGCCTCAGCTATGTAGTTAGGGAGTAGGAAAGTCCATAATACAAATGCAAGGAAATTTCATCACATGTAAAAATAATCTAAGATAGCCTGTTTGTCAAGGATAGAACTGGTTAATTAAATACAAGATCATGACTTCCATAAATCCATGTACATAATACACCCCAAAGTTTAACTTTTGGTTTTGTTTCATTTTCCTTGTGATGTATTGTTTAGTGCCATAAAATATTGAATCATGGCTGCTAATTACACGACATGGTGGCCATGTTAAAAAGGAAATGGAGCAAATCTTGTATGACAAGTGTTACAAAGGACTTTAAATTAGTTTAGTTATTGATAAATTCATGATCATTTGAAATAACTTTTTTTTAAATCTGAGTGATGTGAACTTTGTCTCTGTTTAATTACCAATAAACACGTTGCAAATTTTACTTGAAAAGCAAAACATGGGTCTCCTTAGATCATACCTGAAAACATAAGTTCATGGAAATAATTATTGTAAAACATTGTCCAGAAATTACAAGACAGGAAAAAATGACATTTAATTGGTGGTGTCTGAAAATAAAACAGGGTACAAAATGATAAAAAGAAATATAGTAGTTTGTTATAAGATTATGTATGTAGGTCTTCACTAAAAAAAAAATCACAAAACTTTTTGGGCATGTACAATTTTGGCAGATTTATAAAGCCATTTTAATTAGCAAAATAATTGTCATTCTTAATATTGTGATGCAAGGAACATTCATTTAAGGCAGTAATTAATTTGCAAAAATGAATTGTCATAGTGTCTTACTGGTACATAGCCATTTAATGAGACATAGGAGTTGGAACTGAGAATTTTGTTGGATATTAGGATCAGCACTATCTGTTTGATCAGTTTGAATCTGACTTTTATCCTTTATTTTCTGATACAGGGTGTGGATATCACCAACTTCAGCAGCAGTTGGAATGATGGCCTTGCTTTCTGTGCCTTGCTTCACTCCTACCTCCCTGATAAGATTCCATTTGCTGAACTCAACTCAGATGACAAGGCAAGTAGGACAGACTGTGTGACAATAATAATAATAATAATAAGGACTTTATTTAAAGAGGGTAACACAGTTAGCTAAGAACTAATCTACCTTGAGGCCCTCATACAAAGGAATTTATTTATTTTAGCTGCATCTCTCAAGCCACTGGATATATTGGGTTTGGAAGAAGGAAATAGAGTGGGCATTTCTAATCCAACTGGAATACTACTCCAGAGCAAAGTTCCAGAGTATTGGAAACTTTTTAAAAATAATTCCTTATTTGGTTTGGGAATTTTATACTGTTTGGTAGACATGGATTGTAAGTGGGGAGTATTGCCAGGTAGCCTATACTGGAATAGTGATTGTAAATATTCAGGAGCACTATTATTGATATCCTGTACATTAATTTGGCTTTTCTCTAACGGATTCAGTCTTGAATAGGTAATATTTTAACTTACCAGCTAAACTTTCCGTGCTTTCTTTTCTATATTGATATTAGCCCAAATGCTCTTTTTTGAAGATGTGCCAGCTTTGCTATGTTTTTATCATTTGAATTACCCCATAATGTATTACAGTAGTCTAAATAGGGTTGTATGTAACTGTTATTAAATAGTTTTCTGTACCTTTCTGGGAGAAAATGTCTTATCCTACTGGGAATTCATAAACTTGAATTGACTTTTTTACTGTTATGTTTGATATGTTCAATTCATGATAGCTTAATATCTACCAAACACCAAGTAGTCTTTCATGATGGACCATTTGCAAATTTTTATCCTTCCATGTCAGACATAGTTCATCACTATTAAGATTTGTCCTTTTTTGCCGTTTTGAGATAAGTAATATTTTAGTTTTACCAGTATTTACCACCATGCCATTACATGTGCACTGGTTCAGTTTGTTTAGGGCATTCTGTAAAGAAATTTCGAGTTCATGCTTTGTGTTTTGGATATCTGACAATGTTGTGTCATCTGCATAGAGATCTGTAGATGATATTGAGTACCTTAGTAAAAGTGGTGGGTCATTAATAAATGAAATAAATAGTAATGGACCTAGAATTGAGCCTTGTGGTACTCTATATCTAATTGTTTCAGGTTCAGACAGATCATTATTTATATAAACATGTTGTGTTCTCTCACTTAAGTATGAAGTAAACCATCTAACTGTGCTTTCATCACATAGGTAGAATTTTCAGTTTCTTCAAAAGGATTTCATGATCCACCATGTCAAAAGCTTTCCTGAAATCTACAAATACAGATCCTATTATTCTACCTTGGTCAAGTGCTTGAAGCCATTTATCACTTAGGGAGATCAAGGCAGTCTCACATGAATGTTTCTGTCTAAAGCCTGATTGATTAGGGTGTAACAGCAAAGTGTTTGGTTAAATATGAACGAGTCAGGGACATGTTTTTCAATCAATTTTGACAAGTTTGGTAGTATTGAGATTGGCCGGTAGTTATCAGCATCATCCTTAGAACCAGATTTGTGAATAGGAGTTACTTTTGCAGTTTTCCATGTTTTGGGGACAGATGAGGTTGCAATACTTAAATTGATTATGAATGTTATGCTATCTAAAATAGCAGAGGCAGAAGATTTAATGAGTCGTGGACCAATCTGATCAAATCCTGTAGCTTTCTTGGTATCAAGTTCACTGAGACATTTTTAAACAAAGTTTTTTTATACTGGTGGGATAGAGAAACATACCTCCTCAGAAATTTTGCTGCAGCAGAACTTTTTTCAGTTCATTAAAGTAGTTTTCTATCACTGGTTCTTTTAACTTTGTGGTAATGTTGGTGAAAAAATCATTGAAAACATTTGCAATGTCAGTGTCATCAGTGACTATGGTGTCATTTACCAAAAGTAAGTGAATTTTATTTGTCTGATCTTTGTGTGTTCCTTCAGTGAGTTCATTGATGACTTTCCAAATGGAGTTTGTGTTGCTCTTTTTGTTTTCAAGCAGTGATTGATAAGGTTTTTTTTAGCTTTTTTAATCATACTTGTTATTTTATTTCCCCATACTTTATATTGTGCATGGTTTCCCATAGCCTTGAATTTGCCTCCTGTTTTCATGGTGTCTAGGATTTCAGTAGTAAGCCAGTTAGGTTGGATTTCATTCTTTACTCGATGTACTTAACAGTGGTGCATGCTTAGAGACTACATCCATAAATAAGTCAGTCCACACCCTTAGAGCTTCATCTATGTCATCCAGATTTTGGATCATGTTCCATGGAACTTTTATAGGTCATTGAGAAATTGTTCTTCATTAAAATTTTTGAACGATCTGTAAGTGATAGTTTTGTGTGTATTTTTCTTATTTCTCTTGCATTTAACCTTTCTTGTCAAAAAAGTAGGATAGTGGTCACTAAGACCAACTTTTGGTACATTAACACAAGCCACATTGTCTGGTAGGTTGATATAAATGTGATCAATAAGAGTGCTTGATTTTTCTGTTACCCTTGTGGGCTCATTTACCAGCTGGACTAGACCTAATGATTCAATAAATTCCATCCAGTTGTTCCTTATTTGAGTATTGAGAAGGTCCTTATTTATATCGCCGAGTATATATGTTTCTTTCTCTTGTACAAGAACATTTTCCATTTGTTTCAGAAAGTTATCATTCCAAATTGCTTTGGAGGAAGGTGGTCTATAAATGAAACTAATTACTAATTAGGAATGATTTTGCATTATTTTGAAAAATTTCCAGCCAGATACTCTCAATTTCATGTGACTCAAAGTCAAGTTGCCTTTCTGCATTTACATCTTCCCTAATGTATACAACAAGACCTCCCCCTGCTGTCTCTCTGTCCCTGTGTAATTGTTTATTGTAGCCTTGACAGTGAAATAGATTATCATTGTGGTTAGCATTTAATTTGGTTTCAGTGAGTCCTAAAACATGTATATTATTTTCCTTGGAAGACAACATTAACTTAATCTGGTCTATTTTTCCCACAATACCTTGTACATTTAAGTGACCTATGTTAAAACCTTTTGTTTTAGTTTCATATCAATGATATGTATGTCATCATGCAATGGGGTTCTCACTGAGATTGTCTCCATACTACAGTTATCATTCTGACAGCCTATTTCCATATTTAAATGTTCATAAATATTAGCATCTTCAAAGTCACATACAGACCCTGAAAATCTGCTAATTTTTGCATTTACAATAGTGTCCATTGAATAGTTAAGAGTCAAGAGTCTCACTAGATACATTTAGATTTGTTATAAATGAAGCACTGGCATTTTCCTCTTTGCCAGCTTCCTAATATGTATAATACATTGGTTGACAGAGTCTTTGTTTGTGTCCAAATTTATGGCATATGAAGCACTCAATCTGTTTGCCATGATGGCATACCTGTGTCACATGCTCAGTTTCTCCACAGTAGAGACAGTACTATTTATTGTAATGCCTGAAAATGGGGGCATACATGTTAATATTTCTCAGTAGTTGAGAGGTTCCTTTTCTACTTAAATGAATTTTGTCTCTGTGGTAGAGGCTTAGGTTGACATCATGGTTCTGAAGAAAGAAAGATGTGTATTGTGGAATGTACTGTAGATTGTAGTCTTCACATAGGTCAATTATCAGATCATTGATATCTTTTACCTGGTATCCACACAAGGAGGTAGTCCTGATATCATTATTTTACACGTATCTGGGCTGCAACACCTAACGGCATACAGTAAACTTTCAAAATCTGTTCTGATTTGATTTAGTGACCTTCCATCACTGGCATCATTTCCACCTACTAAAATAATAATTTGGTTGTATTTGGTTAGGTCAGTATTCATTATTCTGTCCATGATGTTGTCGATTTTTGCACCTCTTAGAGCTTGTACATCTGTTTTAAGAAGTCTTCTTGGCATTATACTTGTGATAATGAGGAACCAATTCCTGTCTTTCCTGGCTTGTGATTTCATGTGTATTCAGGTTATTCTGGAAAGCAGGTTTTTGGCAACTCTGTGCTAAAATATGCATTGTGACTTGTTTTACACTGGTTTTTCAAAACATAATTATAAAAATACTTTGAACAGCAGATAATAATTATTAATGACAAGCTAACCAGCATGATGTGAAGTTGGTAGATGCTGTGTCATTGTGACATGAAGCTGATAGATGCTATGCCACATTGTGACATGAAACTAATAGATGCCATGCTATAGTGTAACATGGAGCTGGTAGATGCTATGCTATAGTGTGACATGAAGCTGATAGATGCCATGCTATTGAGTGACATAAAGCTGATAGATGCCATGCTATAGTGTGAGATGAAGCTGATAGATGCAATGCTATAGTGTGACATAAAGCTGATAGATTCCATGCTATAGTGTGACTTGAAGCTGATAGATGCTATGCTATAGTGTGACATGAAACTGGTAGATGCCATGCTATAGAGTGACATAAAACTGATAGATACCATGCTATAGTGCAACATGATAGATGTCATGTTATAGTGTGACATGGAGCTGGTAGATGTGATGTCATAGTTTGACATATAATATTTATAACCGGATGTGATGACAAAATTTAAAAAAAAAAAAAGATCTTGATAGTCCTGTGTGGAGGTCTGACAGATAACAAATAATAAGTCATGTTCTGTTGACCTTGTAGTTCACCATGTCACAAGTTTCAAAGTTTTGAAAGTGACACACATCATTCAAAAACATAATAACTAATAACTCTCTCTAACATGAATTTGTTATTTATCTGATGGGCTTTTCAAAATAAATGGACTGGGAATTCCAAAGGTAGAACATGTAAATCATGAATTTTTATTGGTGTCTGTACAATCTGCATGTATGACTGGAAATCTGAGTGTAGTCAGATTGGTATCAAATTTAATTAATTACATTTTGATAGCTTAGTGTTAACTAAAATTTGGAATGGTATTTTGCCCCTTGCAGATTAAAGTTTGGGATTTAAAAAAGTCATGTCAGTTTTTTGTCTGTTTTTATAGTGAAATATAGTATCATATCATATAGAACTAATTTTGTTTATTTTGCCATTTCAGAGAAGAAACTTCGCAGTTGCATTCAGTGCAGCTGAGTCAGTGGGAATTCCATCGTTTCTTGTAAGTTTGAAATCAAGTGTTCACACCATATCACCATTTACATTAAAAGTGATAATTCACAAAGGCAGTTAATGATTTGCACTGTCGAGATTTGGATCTATTTCGGAATGCACAAATGTAGCTCTTTTAAATTGTGATGAACTCTTTAATGCAAAAAACTTTCATGATTAACATGTAGTTTGGGTGAGTATGATTCAAGTTGTATTCTATAGCTAGATATGCAAAACTATTAACTCTGCTTATTTCATGATGAAATATTGCAAACATTTTGTGATATGATTTCAGGGACAAATCATGAACATGAATGTTGTATGTGTTGAGGAGTTTATTTTTACAGTCAAACTTAATCTCTGTTTTTGCAGTAAGGTTTAGTTATCAGAAAACATCTTGATTGGCATATGGATTATTTAATATTTTCTGTCTTTTTGCAAATAGCGTAACTATTTATTTTGAATCCCTCTTTACCCTTGAAATCTAGTCATCCACTTCCAAACCTGGCTGAGGCAGGGAACTATACTACAATAGGAATAGTTCCCAGGTACAGATTGTATTGTACCATTTACTAGAAGCCCCAAAAGCCTGCACATCATATGTATAAGATTGGGTCAAATACCTTTGTCCCAGTTTTAGTTAAAACAGTCATTTTATCAAGTTTGAATAACAGTTTCTTAGTTTGAACAACCCAGTATAATGTTTACTAATATATAGACTATTGTACGTTGAAACCATCTTCAAACAGTTGTAGAAAAATAAATACAGGAGACAGAAGTCAGCTGGAATTGCTTACCAGTAAGAGAAGTATTAATAGATAGAACAAATGAAATATTTATTGATCCAGTTCCAAGCACATCCAGAGTATGTAACATTTTGTTGGTAAGTTTTTTGCTGGAAACTTAAAGGTATTCAATATTTTTTATGTTGTAATAACAATCAGGTATCGCCATTACAGCACACTGCTGTATACAGGTGAACAGTAGCATTCCATATTTGGAGATTATACTTAATCTGCAGGAGGCGTGTCATTGCTTGTGAACATGTAATAAATATAATTAGATGGACGTCATTTGATGCAAGCTTTTTTTAGGAGAACATGCTTAATCTATAGCAGGTGCGTTATTGCTTGTGAACATGTGACAGCTTTAATCAGATTGAATGTCAGTTGATGCAGTGACGGTGTGGTTATGATACATTGCACATTCGGAACAATCAGTAAAACTACAAATACAAAGAAATTATGAATAAAACAAGTCATTTTGAAACATGCTTGCCCTGAGTTTTATACTTTGGGGTGAAGGTCTCATTTTTTACAGCAATGCATTGATCTTCGACTCAGCATGCAGGTCCTGTTCTGTTTTGTATTTCATAAGAATATAATTTTGTTATAAAATTCACACATAGTTTTCTTGGATAAATATGTGATTTTTTGACACATTGTCCAAAGAAGTATCAGCTGAGATAAATATCATAATTGAAGATTAACAAGGGTATTTACTCTCAAAATTGATTCAGCCTTGTTCTTTTGAAAATAACAGTACCATGGGGAATTTATTTGTGTTTATTTGGACGGTTTTTAAATTTTCAAGTTATTTTATCACTTTTTGCAAGGGTAGATTGTCACAGTTTGTGACCAGGACTAAAATATTTCAAAAATGTATTCACCAGTGTAGAAATTTCCTGATATGCAGTATAATTCTGATGTTTTTCTCACTGTATATTTAAGCATGATACAAAAAAGGACACTACGGGGGTGTAAATGATATATTTTGGTTCATTATTTATTTTCCCCATAAATTTCTAACTTTACAACATTTTGATTTGTACTTATTTCTTCTTCAGGGTATTAATGACATGGTTGCTATGGAGAGACCAGACTGGCAAGCTGTGTTTGCCTATGTTGCATCAGTGTACAAGCACTTTGAAGCAGACAACAAGTGACCAGTCTAAATTTACTTAACTTTAGTACTTGTAGTCCCTCCATGTTTCAAGTCTTATTTACGTACAGCTAAGAGGGTACTTTCCTCAATATAGAAACACAATATTTGATGATGATTGAGACCTAAAACTTTCCAAAAATTGTTATTTAAAAAAGCACTCAAGTAGTGACTCAGCATTAGTCGCCCATTTGATACACATTTCTGGGAATCTTTTTATGTTCTCTTTTCCTTTGTATAAGTTTTGCTATCATTGTCAGGTATGGGAAGAAAATTCATTAATTTCCAAGCAAGATTATGCTATGGTCATTCATCTGCTGTGCATGGTTCATTGCCTATGAGCACTTTCGTCATCTTCTCCAAAACTGCTCAGAAGAATGAAACCAAATTTCACAGGTGGTATCCTGGTGTCATTCTCAAGTTTGTACAAATGAGATCCATCATCAGGTGTAGCCAACAGGAGATACATCCTTGAAACAACTTTTCAGCATGTGCACTACCGACTCAACAGAATTCAGTCAAATTTGACAGAAAGCATCTTGGCATTAAGTTCTTTCAGATTTATACAAATAAGATGTCTTCACTATCAAAAAAATGGCCACCATTACTGAAAGTAGGAAAAAAACCTTTAAATAATGACTTCTTAAAAAAAAATGCTCTTCAGATTTTGACAAAATTTGATAGTATCTTGGCATGGAAGGTTTTCAAGTTATCAAATAATGCTGATTCATCACTGAATATGTTTTTTTCCAAAAAAAATAAAATCTTTTAAATGACTTAACAAAAGCCACTTGACAGAATTTGACCATAATTGACAGCATTCTGGTTTGAAGGGCTTTCATATTATTAAAAATGATACTAAGTGACAATCAGAACAGGACTGCTGTTACTAAAAATAGAAATTGTTTAAAATCTTTGTAACAAAAAAGTGCTTAACACAATTTGACCAAATTTGACAGCATCATAGCTTGAAGGCTGTTAAGATTTACGCCAATGATGCTGATCTTTCTCAAATGTAGCTGCCGTTACTAAGAATAGAGAAACATCTGCACAGCTTTATCTTTAAAAAAAATCACTTAACAGAATTTGATCAGCGTTGACCGAAATCAGCTTGGCCTTTCAGTATTGGAGATATGATGCTGACATACTGTCAGATATGGATGAAGACAGAGGAACCTTGAGAGAGATGTTTTTATAATATCTTGAATCAACAACATTGAAGGAATTTCTGCAGAAAGTATCCTGAGGACCCCGATTTTTTACTAACTGTGCTAGCATGTGGGTATTAGGCAGATGTTAGTCAGGTCAGTGATCTAAGGTCCAAGGCCACTATTTAAGCCTTTACAGAAGTTAGTCAGGTCAGTGATCTAAGGTCCAAGGCCACTATTTAAACCTTTACAGATGTTAGGTCAGTGATCTAAGGTCCAAGGCCACTATTTAAACCTTTACAGATGTTAGTCAGGTCAGTGATCTAAGGTCCAAGGCCACTATTTAAACCTTTACAGATGTTAGTCAGGTCAGTGATCTTTGGTCCAAGGCCACTATTTAAACCTTTACAGATGTTAGTCAGGTCAGTGATCTAAGGTCCAAGGCCACTATTTAAACCTTTACAGACCAAGAACTTTTAGCTCACATTTCATCTGTTGTCAGTTAGTATGTGTTTATTATCGCTCTCTTCTACACTTCTTGGAGGATTGTCAATAAACTTTAAAAAACACATTCATCTCTAGGTGATCATTATCGACATGGGTGTCCACAAAAGACTTCTTATGGTGTCTGGTTGGTCCTAGGTTGCCAGTCTTGTATCCAGTATTGCTGATCCTGATGACCAGCTTGAATTTCTTTTGATCACTAGTACTGCTGAATGGATAGTCATATTGGCATGGGTTTTTTGACATACGTGATGTTTTCATTGGCCCTAATCGAAAATGGTGCCAATCATGCAACCAGTATGGCCACTAGATGGTTTCTACACTCTTAAGCGAAAAAGAAGAAACCATTTTATCTTGGGTTGCTGGATTTTCTATTTTGGCCAGTAGAGCATGTGTCCCTTTAGGGACTTTTGTTAAATAAAATTTGTAGATGCATTTATATCTTACCATGACTGTATATTTATCAGATTTGCATCTTAACAGAAACAAATTTGGCTCTTTACATAAAGATCTGTAAAATACTTGAAACTGGGATAAAAAATATTTAAAGTCCTGTTTTCTTTATCATGTCTAGCCATTGATGAAATCTTCCTATGAATATATCTCTTGATTTCTGCCTGAGAATTTCTTGTGGAAAGTGTCTTCCCGTTTGAGCAGTAGATTTGATTACAGATTGTTTCATTTAACCCTTTACCTCGTAGAGTGTATGGCTCTTTAGCCCTTTGATATACATGTAGCAAAGTTACCCAGTGCAGTGCACTATAAATAGAACACCTGTTACCTGTTCGACTCCATACACATAGGCCAGCCTGTTAACTTAAAAGCAGTGGAGTGTATGTTACATTTAACAGCAATTTTAACCATTTTACATATTTGGTACACATATATTATGTATCGAAAGGTTTAAGAGTAAAATCCAATCGTTATAGCTGTATAATTATTTTTCACGGAAGAATTTTTTGTGGGCTTTAAAATCTTAAGAGAACTCCTTCACTGTCAAGTCAGTGAAACCGCGTGACCAACTGTAGCTGCGATTTCTCATACTTGAAATTTACAAGTTCTTTGTCTGCATCTACATCACTAAATCGTCTGAATTTGATAATTTATAGAAGCTAATTGCTGTCTACATCAATATCAGAGTCTTTACCTAAGTTAATGAAGCTTTCATAGTTGTGATTCTAATCGTGAAAACTCAAGAAAGTACTAAACGAAATCAGTAACCTCCATTTTGGAGCGTGGAGAATACGACCCAGTTACTTTAAATAGGAGATTTCAGCCAGAGCATAAACAGCGACCACGTGAGCTGACGTAATGGTCATTCACACCAATGAATGTAGTAACTAATAGGGGTTTTCCCTGAAGGTGGCGCTACAAAAACCTGCTCAAAATGGCTGCTGTTTACAGTAGGCGTCGAAAGGCACTTACATGCAAACAGTGTAGAGGTGTCAAAAGGTGCTTGCATGCAAATCGGGCAGAGGCGTCCAAAGGCGCTTCCATGCGAATGGAGTAGAGGCATCCAAAGGCACTTGCATGAGGTAAAGAGTTAATATAATGGCTGTTCCATATACATTTATTCCTCCCATAATGGTGACTTCCATCGATTCAATAGTTCAAGTTATTGCTGCTCCTCCTATGTTATGTACAAGATTGCAGTGAAACATTACAAACACTTTCATCCCAAATTTGGTCCCAAATTAAAATAGTGTTGGTCAAATATGGCTACCACATCAGTCATCTTGAAAATCTTTTTATTATTATCCAGAAATGGATTGTCTTTCGAAGGGGTTTCCACTACAGCAACAGCACCCATCTTGAAAAATCTTGTGCTGCTCAGAATTCCAATATCGCCAGCACACCAGTCATCTTGAAAAGCTTGTTACCACTACTCCTCCTGAATGGATGGTCATATCAGCATGAGACATTCAGTGAAAGAAAAGAACTTGTGATGTCTAGTTGTACCTCGATGAAAATCTTGTGCTGATCAGAATTCCAGTATGGCCTCCATAGAAGCCATCATGAAAATCTGGTTAACATGTTTTCTTCACTGAACAGAGTTGGTTCTGAATCAAAATAATGCTGCCCAGACATGTATTATGGTCACCACAGCGACCATCTGAAAATCTTGCTGTCACTACTTCCACTTGAATGAATGGTCGTTTCACTATGGGGTTTTCACAAAAACATATCTTATGATGCCTAGTTTGGTCCTATTTCAGAATGGTGCCAATTTGATATCCAATATTGGCACCACAGCAGTCATCTCGAAGACCTTAATGTTGCTGCTCCTAAACAGTCATATCTGCATGAGCTTTTCACCAGAAGACTTCTTGTGGTGTCTTATTGGTAATCAGTAGAACTCATGCCAATCTATCACAGCAACTATGTTGAAAATCTTACTTCACTTCTCCAAGATGGAATGTCAGTCAGCATTAGGTGTTCTCCAGATGACCTCTGGTGTCTGGTTGGTGCTAAATGAAAACGGTATAGATCGGGCATCCAGTACAACCACCATGGCAGCCGTCTTTAAAATCATGATTTTGCTACTCTGCTAAGTCAGAAGACTATGATATCTAGTTGGTCTTGAATAAAATTGTTGCCAGTCTAACCTCAAATATAGTTGCCACGGGGAACATATTGGAAATCTTGTCATTAGCGGTCTTTTGAATTCCTGGAAATTCTTTTTGGCCAGTAGTACACATTCCCATCAAAGGACTGTTTCTTTAGGGGTTTAGTAAAGGGAGTTTTCTCAGTAATAAGTTAAATCAGGTTCTGACTGTCAAAAATGCTGCTCATCAGTTGTTACAGAGACAGACCTTGAATTCACCTCCATATTTTACATAAATCCATACATTCTTTTAATCGCTATATTTTTTGCTACAATTTTTTTCAAATTCTCTTCAAAGAAGCACATACCAGTTTTCTGAACTACTGTTTTTCAGAAAAAGGACATAGAATGTCAGTATGATGGATGTAATTCAGATGTTTTCTGTATGTATATATAATAATCTATATTTTTGTTCCTATATTTTTGAGACCTAATGCACTTTAAAATTCCTATGATTGTTAAAAATAAGAGTTGGAACGTGTGCGATATCTATAGATATTTCCATAATGAAGCTTACTCAAGTTTTCCTTAATACACATTTGAAAATCTTCTGTGCTTGTCAGAAATTATAAGCTAAGCAAGTAAGCTTTTAATCAAAAGTAGAGAGTATTGTAACACAAAATTTATGCGAAGTTGTATTTGTCAGATTTGTCATTAATGTCCAACCCTTTTATTTATTTTTTGTGCAAATTATGCCATTGACATATCTTATTCTGGTGCTATTTGACTTAAGAGGATTTCTTAGTAGCAAAAGTTTTATTTTCAATTCCTAGGAAATTGTTTTAGCATATACATTGATCACTTTGAAAAAGCTTGATGTGAAGTAATCCTAAACAGATACTATTATCCTTAACTACTGACAGATTTGCATTGAATAAAAATCCTTCTGCAGATTACTTGATAGGGTACATCTGTCCATGCGATTACTTGATAGATAGATGTACATCTGTTGATAGGATTACTTGATAAAATACATTCTATCCATTAGATTACTTGTTATAGTACATCTTATCTACATGATTACTTGTTAGAGTGCATCTCTTTGTAAGATTACAAAAGTACATCTATCCATATACAGTGTGACCCCGCTATAACACGGTAGTTGGGAGCCATAGAACCCGACTGTTATAGACCGAACCGTGTTATAAGCAACCAGGTCAGTTAGCAGAAGAAAATGATGCATGTATACGAAAAATATGTGCAGGGGTAGGTAATAAATGCGGGTGCAAAATCACGTGTGTCATTGGCACAGTTATCATCTTAAATCGATGCATATTAAATGAGAAATACACCTGTAGTGAAAACAGAGAAGGCATATATAATATTTTACTTTATTCAGAGAACCATGCATTGGTACATATACGTGTATACTGTTTATGTATACATGTCTAATGCATAGCAATAAATAAAGTATGAACACCATGTACTCACCCGCGAATTACACCACATATGTTGAATCCACAATACAAGTAATTCCATCAAAAATATGCACACACACACATTTAAAATATTCAATAATTTTGTCACAGGTCATATAGGTCTGAATTCATTGGAAAAAAATAGCACAGTCACGTAACGAATGATGAAGCACATTTACTTTTCATTACGTCCGAAGTCAGTAAAAGTGTCTGTTTTAAGTGCCATTGGTAGAGTTCGTAAGCATAAACTTTTTTGTGAAAAGGAAACTTTAATGGCACAGTAAAAATGTTCCAGTCACGTTGGAAAATGAAACAATCCACCAGATTCCATTGCTTTTATTTAAGTTCGGTAATGACTTCCTTTGAAGAAAATTTCTCTGTTTTTATTGAAGATTGTAGTTGGCTTTCTTTGATGAAGGGTGCATGCGTTATTGAAGTCACCGCTTAAGGACAGCTTTGGAGAACCAAACAAATGCCCGTTTCTTACTGTGGCGGCAACATCAAAAAATTGTATTGCATGATTGAGACTGATTTTTTTTCTTCCCATTTGCTTAGTACGTTTTCATAACAATCGGTGCTTCAAAGGTAATGTTTTCTTTGAAATTTCAGCTACTGTTTTATTGGGGTACATTTTAAAAAAATTAATTGGCCGTCGTATGGTCAATTGTAGCTACTGTTCCTCCCTGC
>JAECUM010023475.1:0-18812 GCA_016617855.1 Megalonaias nervosa
GTTTTGTATATGCCTTGAAAAAGACTCATTAAGAGTCGAAAACGCTCAGGCTAGTTAGAACTAGTTTTGCACTGTTCGTTGTCAGTTTATTGCATTTATCTTAATCAATCCCTGACATACGTGATCCCTTCCTGGATCCAGTGCGCTTGAAAGGACTGTTATGCGCCATATGATGTGTATTCTTTATATATATATATATATATATATATATATATATATATATATATATATAATAAAGCAAATCAGTCAGTGTCGAGCATGTTGAAATATATTCACCTTTAAATGACAAATCTTGAGCCGAACAATTGTATGAATCTGTCGGAGAAATAGAAACAAAAAACATATATGTATCATAGCTAAATTAAAATCAAAGCAAAGTGTACATCGTTGAGATTCTCAATCGACTTATATTTGGTGTTCTATTTCGTTAATTCCACATTGGCCATGGTGATTTGATTAAGCAGTCTAGGCATTGTTTATGCACCAGATGTAGCCTGTTCAACATCCGCAGGTGATTTGTTTAAGAACTGTTGACATGTAATAAATATTATTAATTCTATTTCTCTAAGATCTGGAATAAATACATTGTAAGGTGTTTCGTTCTTTGCATTATACTTATATGCACATTTATTTTGATTTTTTTGTTCTTTGAATTTTCTTCTGAACAAAACATCATTCTTTTTTCAGCAACTGTTTCAGTATGAACTTCTATCTTGATGTGGCTAGCCCGCGTCATACAAAACTTAATACATTACATAACTTATGTGTTGCTGTCTTTTGGAGAAATATATTGATTTTTCTCCAAGGAACTCACCGAAACATTAATCTTACTGTATATATTGTATTTATTTGATTGGTTACGTTACATGATCTTTCGTTTGTTGTTTTCCACGTATAAATAGTGTCAGTCATGGTACTGAATCATTGCTGCAACAAGCATTGAAGAAATGAACTCTGCCTTCTGTTGTCATGATTCTTTTTTGTTTTAGTTTTGAGTGTGTCTTGTAATACAAATCAGTTAAAAAGCTGTGAATTTTTTGCCCACCTTTTCCCGTGATTACAGATTAAGTCATTATTAATTGATTCAGCCGGTGTTAACGATACTAGGGCCTTATACGAATATTATGGAAGACGGCTATCTACTTTATACATAAACATACATTACATTATTGTCATTGAAATGCTTTTCCATCTGTTATGTTGATATACAGTCGGTTTTTAACACTTGTGTAATTGCTTGTAATGATTGTCCACACAGTAAGAAGCAATATCTTAATGGAAATATTTGTAAAAGGTGAAGACTCTAATAATCCAGATCTGATCTCTGATTAATGTGTATCGTAACTGTTGCAGCTGGGTTTTGTTTCATATGATTTTATTTTAAATGGCGGTATATCTGTCGCCTTCAAACAGTTATTTATTACATATTCTGCTTCAATGAAGTTTGCTTTAGCATGTATTCCGAAGGAACATCATAGTCGTTTGATGTAACAGGCTCCAAAATATATTTATCCAATTTCATTTTAAACGTCTATGTGTGGTTTTTCTAAATTCTTCTTCGTGATGGCAAAACATACATCTTCGAGGTGGACAGTGTTGCGTATAAGAGCCGATGGAAGCGCTGCTGAAACATCCATTTAAGTGAGCTATACTGGGAACAAGTAACTGCAACAATTATAAATTATGGGCGAGCTATGAAGTGTTGGAGTGGTTTTTCGGTCGTTTGTGGTTGGAATCAGTGATCAACACATTGCGTATGCACGGTACTATGTACTAGACTGCATGTCTAAAGAGCGATGTGCTGAAGAGTTAGGAGCTATAGGACAATTGACTGAACGTCATTAGAATTACTAACGATATCTCTTCAAATTCTGTTAGTGATAATGTGATGGCATTGCTTAAGGAGTTATCGTTTAAGTTAGACATTTCTTATGGTACCTCTAACTGGGAATATACGAGATAATGTAGTTTCCAATCAACTAATCAATATGCAGACAGGTCCATGAGTTACGCTGTGAGTTTATAAAGTGCACATAAATCAGATATATGAGCTTAGTGTTGCATTTTCACATCCCTAAATTATTCGCTCACAACACCCTTGTTTAGGAGAGAATGTGTAGAGCTTATCTAACATTTTTTGGCAATTCTGGTGACGCACAAATGCATGACGGCGAGTCGCAAAACGACAATAGGAGACAATAACTCTTGACACTTAACACAAAAGCGAGTCACAAAATTAAATACAAGGATTATATTCGAATAGATCATTTTCTGTCATCAAACTAAGAAATTCCGTGTCTAAGAAGAAACAACGTTGGTATGAAGTGCTAGTTCGTACTACTATTTTAGCTATATCTTGTTTTCCTTCAGCGTATATTTGACAACAATAATTGCATTTAATTCATTGCTTACAACGCAAAATAATTCTGCAGAGATCATACGCAAGTAATAACGTGACAAAGGAAAGCAGTGTAAATGCCTCTTATTGATGTGACACCAACTGGTCATGAAATAATAAGACAACTTTGAATACAGTTGAAAGCCCGAGTGGATAATTAAGGTATGAGTTTATACCATTCACCGGAGATCAATAATTGTACGGAGACAAACTGAAAATCGTTTGGCAATACACGAATGAGGCTGCATGGTGGTACTCCATCTTGGAGGTATAAACATGCCCATGAGCTGTATTGGGTCCAAGGTAACTGTTATGAGAGGTTGTGGGTTAGGTGATATTACTCGTATGTGACAGATACTCAGTATCAATGAAATCCCGCCTGTACCAACTCCCTGCAAGAAACGAATGATGTATCATAGCACAGCGTGCGTAGTAACTCAGGGGTATTTAGAGATCTGTTTAATGTATGATAATCTACCTGTATGCATGGAAGATTTGCTTTCAGTATTATAAAGCAAGGCTGACTAAAGCAGAACAAAACAGCTATGGTCAGCTTGTATTGTCAAGTCAGTCTTCAGAGAGAGAGAGAGAGAGAGAGAGAGAGAGAGAGAGAGAGAGAGAGAGAGAGAGAGAGAGACTAACAGACAGACAGACAGAGGCCAGTGCATCCATATCTATTAGAGTTATATTGCATTCCTTCGTTGCGTCAACTATGTACCTTCGGACTTATATGCGGTCCATACAATCAATGCCAATACACACATTTAAAGAGATGTGTCTCCTGCAATATATTAGCGAGTTCTGGAGTCGAATCTAGACACATCTATACCAATAGTGTATGGTCATGACCAGTGGGGTATATTTAGAATCACGTGTATACAAAGCATTGTAAACAAATTGGCAACTGGTTTCCGTATTTGTATCAAACTGGTGGAAGACCTTGCAGTGAAGATTGCAGTGAAGCATGACATTGATGTCGATTCCCGTATGCAGCCGACCCATAAAGAGGAAATAAAGCCGGGGCGTGATGTAGAAGCAAAACACAATACGCTACCAAAACAGAAACCCCTGCAGTGTCTACTGGGTACGATTTACTCCCTCGAATCAAACAGCTGGGGTCAGTATCATTGTCAACAATATATTAACATCAGCATCAGTAAATGTTATCAATAACGTTTTCTTTGGAATTTGCCTAGTGCAATATTTCTGAAGTAATTGGCCTTCCCAACCGTATACAGCATTTTCAAAGCCGTATGGGAACATGCTGTGTCTAAAAAGGGTGTTTAAATCGCAGTTCTAAAGATAAATACCAACCTGTAGTTAAGCTTCTTTTACCCACAATACTAGGCGGTATTGCTATTAAATAAAAGAAAACTCTATAATTTAGTGTTTCATATTCAGTAGATAGATCCAGTAACTTTACAGGTACTAGCATCATAATAGGACATTATAATGATAGTTTATACATTTTCATTGCTAAACCATGTACTAATGCTAACAGAGATAGATGAACGACTGCAACAACAGTTACCATAATAACATGAATTACTACTGCTTATTACAGCTACTTCAATGTGTTTGTGCTACTGAGATTGAAATAATTAACATTACGTTAATATTTTGTACAACTCGTACTATCGTCACAAATTGAAACGTTACATTCTGCCTCGTTGAATCGTCAATATGTTTCAACAACAGCAATGCAGTATTCTCATTTTCTCTTCTTTTATTGATAAGATTGATTAATGTTCAAAGGCAATTATTCGGAAGGTACACCACATTTCAGGCCATGTTTTACAGAGTAGGTTTCCCTTACATGTGTTTAAATCTACAATATACATGATCGAATATAGACAGAGGTTGCGCCATGTTAATTGATGACTTAATAATATCAGTAATCGCATATTCCTGAATTTCAGCTTGCTAACCACTTGCCTGAAACATATCTAGCGAATAAGGAATCAACAGAGATCAAACACAATAGGGAGCGTCACATTATCAACTGGTATCAACAGGTAATCAACAGGCATCAACAGGTAATCAAAAGAGTCATGAATATGAATGCAGTGAAACTTCTCACTACCTACGAATGATAGCGTGTCCCAGAAGGAAACATAAAGTACATCTCACATTCAATATTTCTGCAATATAAGTTACGGATACCTACTGTTTGATATATTTGGGGGAGGAAGATGAAAGAAATCCGGTGTGCATTGACAATGGATCTGAGAAGACTGTGGGAAGAGATCTGAAAGTGGTTTCAAATTTTAAAAACTTAGAAATAAAATCTGAAATATTGCATACTTTTTGTGAACAGAGCAAGGATCATTGATAATGCATTGTTTGTTTTTTGTATAATCCTTTTAAATGTAGGGATACTTTATGAAGAATATATATGAATATAATGAAGCAATATATATTTTTTCAGCATTGTCTTAAATTTTGACAATATATCCAGTCATAGTAGAAACTGGTGGAAAATATTACGCACTAAAGTGGAAATAAAGGTGAACGAACAATCCCATTAAATCTTTTAATTTATACTGCAGTTTGAACATACGGTGCTTCCGATCGTGTATATAATTTAAAATGAATTTAATAAATATGTTTCCTTTCGAAACTTTTTAATGACAATAATTAGGTCGAAAGTTGTATGAAAGTATCATCCAAATATAGATTTGCCCTACAGATATCGTGCAAACCTTGACTTTGCCTGTAAAAGTCGTATATCTGCAAAAAATAATCACAATATCTTCCATTGTCGGTTCTGAGTTATTTTCAGCTATCCTTCCATCACATAACGGATTTCCGCAGTTTCTATCTGTATCCCCGAGACGATTATAAAAGAATATTGTGAACATCCCCAATACACCAAAAATGTATATCTTATTATCAATATTATTAGCGTCTGTGCGGCCGTAGTTTATGATTCTAAATTGTACAAGAGACATTTGGAAAGTCGTGTATGTTCAGGAATGTTTTTGAAAAGATATAAATCTTGTTCGATACAAGCACAATATATTCAAAATTAGTAAAATATTTCATTCACCGTCAGAGTCTAATAAATAAATATTACAGTGCGACAGAAGTAAATAAGAAAGAGGTTTAAGGTAGACTTATAAATAAACATCCTTTGTAATAGAACCATTGACTGAGCTATTTCAAAATTGGAACTTTTTTCGCTTTTCGCAAGCCATGTAATTTTATGAGAAGTATCATGCCCGTTATTCATATAGTTGTGACACACTTGTGCTTTAGATTATCTCAATGTATAATTTAATGTTAAAATGCGCGTTGTAAAGATATAAAGAAATAAAGTAATAATAATGTGCAATATTTAAATAGATGATAAATTGCAAATAACGATGACATTAACATTATTAGCAAGATAATGGGTTAAACTAATAACGTCTCCAATATCCGTCATTTTTTGCGGCATAATACCCCATGAAAAAGTATAATTATCATGCATTATCCTGTTTTAGCAATACGTACGTGCCATTGTCTCGATTATGCTTGCGACACAATCATGTGTGATACTCTGCTTGCGTAGTAACTCGTTCAGTGGTTCCCAAACTTTGAAAAAAAACCAAAACATTTATATATTGAATGTACAAATGCTGTTTATAAATCTTACGAACCAGATGTGGCTCGCCAAAATTAATTGCTCCATTTACAGAGCCAACGGCTGCATGTTTAACAAAAACCACGGAGACTTACATTGCAGCCAACGGCTACATGTTTAACAAGAACCACGGAGACTTACGTTGCAGCTGATTCTAATATCATCATTTAGAATTAGCAGTTGGTTTTGTTTTATAAGTGGAAATATCATATATGTCTACATCATTTCATGCATATTTTGGTTATTTGTTCGAGATGAGAACATCATCATTTAGGTCAACTTATTCCGCGGTGATAGGAACGAGGCCGTGGGCAAGGCACTGCATATTATATGAGACAAGATACACTTAGAAAGATTGTAAGGCTGCTAAATGTTCTTGTTTTCAAATATCATACATCTAATGTTATCGTAGCTAGTCCGAATAAAAATCGCAAAAAGAAGTGGGTTGGTACCTAATTTTTCCGATACAAAAAGCCCAAACGTATACCGTAAATAGTCGTGCGGTCATAAGATAGAACCCTGTGCTAAATTTATCTCATGCTGAATATTTGTTGTTTGACATAAAGAACCCACACAAACACATACACACGCACACACATTAACACACAAATACACACTCATAAACACATCCACAACCGCACACAAACAAATCAAAACAACCAACATATACACACATCTACACAAACAAACACTCAAACGCATCCAGGACACAAATCGATGGACATAAGTTCGATATTAAATTCAACAGTGTGGTCCCCTATGTCTGCTCATTTATTTATTCGAATTAACCACTCCGTTTAGTAGTAACCTATTTGCATTAGCAGCTTGCGAAACGGCTGTTCCAGTACATGCTCAGAATCAGATTATGTTGGGCAAGAGCAAAATTAAACCAAAACAACAAGAAGAAATCAACCTACACTAATTCATCCTTAGATAGATAGGAGCATACATACATACATACATACATACATACATACATATATACATATATGCATGCAGACTTGCATGCCTGCATGCATGCATGCATACATACATACATACATACATACATACATACATACATACATACATACATACATACGCACATGATGCGAAATGTTAGGGATATCACGTCATAAATAATTGTTCTGATCACTTTACCGAATGGCATATGTATACTCTTTGCGTAGCGGAAATAATATTTTCTGGACAGAGAAATAAACAATAAAATTGTATTGATATGAAAAAAGAACAAGGTATCACTTACTGTCAAGAGCGCTCATACAAAATTGAAAATCATTTAAAAGCAATAACTCTGAAAAAGATAAAGATTGAATTGTTCAAAGAATTGTAGCTGTTTCGATCACACATTCAAAGTTCAAACGCACAACAAACCAACACACACAATTACATAAGAAATAAATCACAAAGTGATAATGTTACTTCATGTCTTTTCTCATATTAAATTAAAACATTTTGAATTTTCTCTTTCTGCGGTATGCAACATAAATAACATATCCATAATTATTTTCTTCCCTGTTATATTGCTTGAATACTTGTGACACTTATGCTCCTAGAAATAACTCGATGTAGGTGGAAGGAGCACATTCTCCTTTATCAAACGTCGAACACGATTATGTCATATAAGTTTTAAAACAATTATATGTGGATTGAAAACAGAAATAATCTAAATAATCAGCTCAGGACTAGTGGATTGTAGGCAAAAGTGAATGGGTCTAGATAGTCTATGCCTAACGTGTGAATTACAGCCAATATAGAAATGGTCAGAATTGTCAAGTACTAATCTGTACATTACAGCAAAAGTAGAAATGGTTTAAATAAACAAGACAAATAAAGCAGTATTTTACCTTGATATTGCCTGTATATCGTGCAATTCATATCAGGCACAAGATGTTGATTGCTATCTGCATGTACGAACCTGTCTTCGGCGATTGCATTCGCTTAATAATAATAATAATAATAATAATAATAATAATAATAATAATAATAATAATACAGAAAATGTAGATTATGATAAGAGCATTTAATTATGTTGATTTTATGAAGTAGTCATATCAATACTTTCATGAAACAATGTCAAACACATCTTAATGAATGAATCAATAAAAATGGGTGCATATTTTGCTGATTAAACTAATATATCCATGTTATGGAAGACGCTGACTAAACAGAAGCATGTATACATTTATCAATTTTAACTTTAAGCATATTTATAGAACTGTGTACTTTGACGGCTGACTATAGTGTTTTATTGCCATATTTCATTCATCAAGAATATGTTACTGTACAACTGCGACTGGTTGGTGTGTAAGTTAATTATGTAATGCTTCTTGAGCCAGTAAGACATCGGCATCAATGGCAGCAATAGTAACAATCTGATTAATATTTGCAAAAGAAAATAACTTGATAAATTAATGTCAGTTTTGCAAGAAATGCATTTCCATCTCGACTCTAGTAGCAACCGTATTCTTGTAGGCATCTAGGCGGCAAAAATTGAAATAAAAAGAGAAATAATGTTGGATATATGCCACCTAATGTTTATGTATTTTATGTTTTCTAAAAAGGTAAAGGAAGGGTAATATATGCACATAAAAGTCCCACCTATTGACAACAAAAGAAGAATAATGTAGACAGAATCTAATAGAGAGGTAATTGTACTACAAAAAGCTAGAAACCTTTAAGAAAACATACAACGGTGGAACAAGACTCTCTCGGCTTTGATGTGTATTGACGACATTAGTCTTTAGAATTTCAAGATTGTTGAAGCCGTACACGACGTATATGGATATTAACATCAATCGTAAAGTCATTGGACAAATAACAATTAATTTACATGTAAGAGCATTACACTACACGTAAATCGTAGCCATGAAGGATGTTTTAATGGGATGAGAACACATGCAATGATTTGCAAACATGTTACCTACATTTACAAGAGGAATTATTCCTTTACATAAAAAGCAAATATTAAAAGTTGATTATATTTTCATCATCTACATGTCATGGAATATAAACGATACACATTATATAGATGACAGTTAAACAAGCAGTATATTCGATTACCAAATATAAGAACGTAAAGTTGGTCATGCGTTCTGCCCATCACATCCATTTATGTTCTTCATTTTCAAACTCTCATTTTATAGCCTCAGTAAAACCAAACAAAATAAACACAGCTCTTGTGCCAAACAAAGAAACTAGTGGAAATGGTCAAAGCATATTCAGTGTGCATAAAACATTTCATAAAACATAAATTTCATTCCCAAACAATTTAATTAATTATGAGTAAAAATGGGTATGTAATAGAATAGGCTGGCACACTTCTCCAACACATGACGCTTGGTTCCCTATTACAGAAGGTTTTTTATGAGCAAAAGCTCTGAAATAGAAACCATTCACGAATCTCAAAGAATGGGCAAGATATTTAGCCATAACTAATGACGGGCGTGTTCATTTCATGTAAATTTTCCCATGGTGCAACTTTCACACGTCAGATGTCAAACCATGAGGAATATCAAAACATACGTACATTTAACTAGTTCGTACGGATACCTGTTTCCAGAAGCATCTAGAATGATAAACCGTTAACGTTGTTTGGATCATGAAACACTCAAACATCCCTGTTCTTTCAGTAAATAGCAATGTGACAATTTATGTACGGACTATCAATGACATCCTAACATATTAATGATTAATAGTAACCTAATCGCACGATTCTGCAATTTTGCAAGACTTTCTTATGGCAGACATCATCATATGATGAAATTAAAATAAATTCTTACTTTTCAATAAAACTTAATATATTATAACCATATGATCATTCTATATTAATACTGGTATACACGTGAGGAACACGATAAGACAGTGTACTTTCATTTACAAGAAAACTGCGGTCCAGACGTAACATTGTATCAGTCAATATTATTGATTATCTGCATGCACTACAACTGATAGACAAGAAATAACCTCATTGAAATAGAAAAACAATTTATTTATAAGCATTTGCATAACTGTTATAAGGGGCCACACTGAAAAGGAGAAATTTTTGTATCCGGGAGAAAGAAACATTGTTGGGAACATGAAGAAGTTATTGATCTTTAACCAATAATTATATGTAAAAGACACTCATTACATTTAGCAGTTTCTCGTAAATATCCGGAAGTATTTATATTCTCATATCCTTCACCATTTCATTGAAACTAAATAATTATGAACTGTGTGGAAATGATATTTCTAAGATGATTTTTATTATTACAACTGCTTTTCATCTGGAGCAACTTCAAGTCAGCTGACAACATACATAAGGAAATGTACGTATTTATACATAAAATGTTATGTTTGCACTGGAAACATTGCCATTAGACTTAGATTTGTCTAGACCATGTATTTGGTGGAACTAAAACGTTTCTATTGGTTGCTTTGATTGCAGGCTTTTAAGGTTATCAGTGTCCCGAATGTCCCACCCCCACAGTCAGTTCCTATCTGAGCGTACAGTTTCCATGTGCTGGTTCCTGCTTGTTTAGGGTTTTTATCATATTACTAAGATAAATTGAAAACCACCCAAAGAATAAAAAAAAATTCATTGATGTTTGACGAGTTTCTGGCGAAATTTTAGCGTGATGCAAATGTCTCAAGCAGCACGGGAAACACAGTTTTAGGAGTCCATTACTCTAGCGACTCAGTAGAGAGTTCATCAAATGTTTAGTCGTTACGACGCCGTTGGAGAACTTCGCAGCGTGCGTAATAAAAAGCCACTCGCGTTAAAGTTTAGTACCACCGGATACTCCATCGTTCATTGGTAAGTAGGTGGGATCAGAGCCACGATGTACCGTCATATTTTTGTGTTTGAAGCTCATCGACGTGTTATTCCCATCGCATACTCCGCCGTTCACCTCAGTGGGAATAAATCGGATAATCGATTGACAATTTAGAAATAAGACCTTTTGGATAGCAAAAAAAGAAATATATATATATTTTTTGTTGTTGTGGTACAAATAGACAGTTTTCAGAGAGTTTGATGTTATTGTCCATGTGTCAGTTTTTAATGACGGTTCTTGCAAGGGATGCAGTGCTTAAAAATGAGATGCTGGGCGTGCAATTGTAGAAATACCAGTTGTTGTTCCAGAGCTCTTTCCAGGGACGTTGTCTCCAGCGCCGCCGTAAGCAGCACGTTTCCACTTTGGTGAGCGCGAAAGCCACGCTGATTTCAGATAGAACTGGTTCATAATGACATTTTCAAGATCTCCACGATGACATAAGTGAGATATTGGGTTCGGTCCACTTCGAGGACTGCATCGGCATCGGAGTTGCTGGGTTCATCGTGCACTGTAGCCATGTTTATCCTTTTATAGTATTTTGGACTCATGCACCTCATGCAGTGCTGCCTGATCAGATCCTCGTCGTAAAAGATCCACAATGTGGTTTCTGGGTAACTCCGATCGCTGCTCTCTCGTGAGCAAGATTGCCTGTGTGCGGATCCCAGGGATTTCGTCCAAGTCAGTTCAGCATCATAGGGACGTTATTTCATTTCACCGTCTCGATGGTTTCATTCAGCGCTTCTAGATACTGACAGATCACGTCGGTGACAAAGACCTCGTCAGCAAGATCGCTGTCGAAGTAGGAAATTTTCTTATATATCACTAAAGACGATAATCCGTGACGTACTTTATTTCGTAATATTTCTCGACTCGGGCTAGCGACGTTAACATGCACAGGTTACCTACCATATTCACGATGAGATCATTGACGGTTCTCATCTCACAAATCAGCAACCGTATGTCAAAAGTAGCACCGTGCGGATAAGAGCAGATCGTATTGAACATTTTCTGGTACGACAAAATGGCCTGCTTGGTGGTATTTTCTTTTGACTCCAGTCGTGGCTCGATGCTTTTCATCATCATTTGTAAGGCAAGTCCTGCCCTAGACAAAGCGAATATCATCGGACTGACTTGCACGCCCGTGGAAACTACCCCCGCAGCGGTCACGGCAAGTGGCGTCGCTGATATCCATCTGAGAATCCTCTTATATCGTTGGTACACATGCTTGTACACGTAGACTTCTCGGATGTATTAGCGATAATACGATTCGAGTTCGTGATATTTTTGTGGTTGAAGTCGATGTTGGGCTTCGTTGTCTTATGCTCCTGCTCCGACTAATCTCTTGATGAGCGTCTCAAGCTGTGGCAGATAGTTTTTTAAACTTTTATATGCGGTTGGTCTACTTTGATGGTTCTGTCTTCGAACTCATGTGTGAGACCCCTGTTAATTGGCATCCTAAACGCCAGATCCTTTATTTATCTCAGTTATCTGGTTTAATTTAACAAGATCTGCTAACATCATAGGAGTTGCATGCAGGTTAATATTCTTTAGGTGTCCATAAGAGTTTATCACAACTGCTACACGAAACGTTATAGTGTATTGATGTCCGCGGTAATATCTGTAAAGGTGATTAAAAAAAAAAAAAAAAAAGTTACCTATTTTCTCCACGTTTTTATTCACTTTTTCGTAAGCTAATATTTCTTGAGAAACACTCTTCCCCACCACATCCAGGAGAGATTCATACTTGGAAAGGTCATTCATTTTCTCATGTAGATCCTGCGAGACCACTTGGTAACGAACAAAATGTCCTTTGACGATGGCCTCACCGTCCTTAAGAACATTGGACAACTTAATCACAAGCTCGTCACTCTTAAAACTCTCCAGGTATTGGAACACTTCCTCAGCCAGATTTGGATCCACCTTTCCATGGTCTCCGTACATGATCACGTATAATAACACTATGATGGCCTTTTGGGGTTCCAGCACGGGTGCCTCATGAACCGACAGTTTTCGTCCTGTCGAATTATCTTCGGTATCGCCGCATTGATGACAATGTAGACAACAGAGTCGGTTTCAGGGGTTCCAAATCGATTCCCGAGCGTCATCTCCTCCATGATCGTGTCAACGTCCTCGTACTCCAAGCCGACAGGGTGAATAATTTCGCTTGTCAATAGCAGCGCGCAGTTTTTATTTTACCGTGAAATCGTTTTCGGACCAATTCTTTGTCCATGCACTCGTGATTTTTTTGTGCACCTAGTCGTCTTCCCTTCGACCAAACCGTCGTCGTTTCACGTATCCGGTTTTCAAGATCGCGTCCACTATTCTCGGATGCAGCTCCGCGATGATATCGTGCATGATTCCGTCAATGGTTTTTGCCAGCCTCGCCGATTTTATGTCGTTACAAAATATAAATATAGCTAAATATTTATCGATGGTGTCTCTGAGCTTCTGCTCTCGCATGGCTCCCACGGAATGTGAGACCGTTTGGCCTCATGGTGTTTCCATTGCTCATAAGCATCGTCCAGTGACGATTTACTAGAGTTTCTCACCAGGTTGATCTCTGCCTACACCCCCCACCCCCCGATAGGCTTAAGCACATGATGGTCACTTCTGGCATAATATGAGTCCTACCTGTAAGGATCATCAAACAGCAACTAGTAAATCTCCGTCGCTATTCGAACAATTTCCGCCATGGTTATTATACCGTAATAACATGCAGAATTGAGGTTAAACTGAGTCATCACGATCTAGATCAAGTCGTCGACGGTGCAAATCTGAAAATAACTAAGGCCTAGATTAGAAGATTCTGCCGTGAATGCTACAAATTTAAATGTGGACTACTTCGTGGTCATGTTGGTGTTGTAAAATTAAAGCATGGTCGAACTGATGACGCCAGCGATACTATAAAGCACTTCTGTGGTACCGTTCGATTTGACTCCCTCGAGTTGATACGTCAGAATTCTCTCTACGCTACTGTTTCGCCCACGCACCTGACATTTCCAGATCTCCACGTTCGAGGGAAGCTATACCTGCAGCCAAAGATTAGAAGTGGTCCCGTTGAACGCACACGGTTTGAAGCAGCCGAAGAGAGATTGTTGGAAAAGACAAAATAGGTCTTGAACGTCGCTGAGTATTCCCATGACGCCGAAACGACGATGCCACACTGATTACTAGTGTTTCCTGACAGCTCTGGAAAAAGTCCAACGTTGTTTTGAACTCAGTGCGCATCCGCGTAGAGTGCTTTGACGACGTCAATGCTGTTGACGGGCGTCGATTCCATGAAAATTTTACTAAAGTCCATATTGAGATTACCCGTAATAGATCAACCCGCGCGTACCAAAGCATATTCTGTCACGTGCTTGTAACTGAACGCACTGTTATGGGAAGGCGTACCCGAAGTCGGCAGCCCGGTCAACGAAAATTCTCCCATGGCGATATTTTGTGCGAGGGTTCCTTCGGTCAGCAACAATTTAGTATCCCCGAGCGATTACAACTGCGCGTGCAAATTGGTTGGGATGTCCTCGGTGATCGGCCACGTCGTAGGAAGTCCCGTCAAAGCCTGGCTGGACATCGTCGTGGGTTTCTTCAACGTAATCGCGGCGTAAATGGTAGCGAGTACGCATTCGGCGACAAAATTCTCAAAAACGACACCTCCGGTTTTATCGTATTTGTACGCGAGTGCCACCTCAAGATCTCCCGCGGAGATGGCCTGCGACGACACCAACGCTTGTCTGTTCGGTGCTGAAATTCCGTATAAAATCTTCCCTCCCATATAAATGCTTCCGGTCATGGATCCACCGGTCAACGAAAATTTGGTTTGAGCGAGTCTACCAACGTCAGAACATCGTGCGACTTTGGCGTCCGGTTGTAGATAACTCACGCCGTGTAGATTGGTGATGCTATGACCACTCATTTTGAGATGACCCTGCATGGAATCCCCGTCGCGGTTGACTTTTGTATCCAGCTTATCCGGACTGGCAGATGAGCTTCCTGATCCCACGAGGGTACCAAAGGACGTGTACGTGACACTGTCTGTTATACAGAAAATTAACATTACTAATTTCGACACGACCATGTCCAAGAAAGCGCACCAGCATAATTTTTAATGCCGTATTGCCATTACATGATCGTGAGTCCAACCAATCGAGGAAAACGAATCTACTCATGAACCTGCTCATGAGTGAATCTACTAATGAACGTGCTCATAAATAACATGCTCCAATACGATCGTGTGATTATTAATACAGCCAATCATCGCCAGGAGATATGTAGGACTCAGCACTAGTTTGGAGATTCGCTTTCATAAAACTCTGACCCCGATGATGTCTTTACGCTCGTGATCCAAATCAGATACAACCCGAAGAAGATCTGGATTCGGACGCACATAATATCATTGTGTTCGACGATATTAAGATCGATCGCGAGAACATGAATCGCATCTGAGAGTATTTTTCGTTGTCGATAAACAAGATCTGCAACAGCATTTATCTCACTCAGTCTTACTACGATGTGCCTAAATAAAACCGATGTAACACATGATGTTTTGTGCTGTTTTCTGAACTCGGCAACAGAGACATCGACGAGATCGCTAGAGACCATTGCAGTGGAATCACCGCGACAGAATTCAAACACGACTTTACAACGTTTCATCATGATGTAGAGACGACTGAGGAACGATATCGAAAAGGCGTTGATGAATTTTACGTACCTGGTTAGTATATCAAAGTCGTGAGTAACAAAGTTGTGTCGTGAAACTTTCTCTACAACGCCATGCCATTCGTAAAAATCACCAGTCGTCGTCAAAAATTTTATTGAGAAGAGTGCGGATTACGTCAACGCGTCAACGAGGACAAGATGGGTAAGCAGTCCTTTCAACTTCCTTATAAGCCACTTCTCACTAAACTCGACGAAACGAAAACGACGTACGATGCCAAGCTAGATCAGTTGCTGAACATGCTCACGACGAACCAACATCAGCAACAATTTCTAGTCAAGTTAGAGCCTTCTGCAGAATTAGCTGCACAAGCCACTGAAGAGGAACCTAAATCGAAAACAACTAGAAAAAAGTAGAGCGTGAAGAAAGTAAAGCTGTAAAGAAAGAAGAGATGCGTGCAGACAAAGAGACCAAGGATAAACTAAAAAGTTATATGAGTATGAGCAAAATATAATGAGTGATGAAGCTTTGCATCGACTTATGAGCAACATTGATTATTCAGAACCACATTCGTCCATGGAATGGTTAGTTACATTTCGTAGTGTAAAAGCCTCAGCTATTCCAAAATATCTAGAAAGAAAAGGCGTACAGGCCGATGGTGCTTATTTCAAGCTAATAGCAGCATGCAGCATAATAGGTAAAGATGAAGATGAGGAGACAGCACCTAAAATGACTGAAATGCTTGATGAATCAAAAGATTTCAACAAAAGGCTTCTTAGTAATGTTGAATCTAGAGAAAAAAAAGTATAAAATGTTTCTTGACAACAGCAGAAACAACAGCAGCCTGGATAAAATTTACAGCAACAACAACAGCCTGCACAAAAATTACAACAATAACAGGCAGGTATAACTGGTAGATTTCAGTCATGGCTTTCAGAACCAAGGGGAGAGGATGAATCTGAAACAGAATGAAGTGGAATCGGTGGCAACATCCGATACGATAAAAATCACACTGAGATCATCTCTAGGCTAAAATTGCTGATCGCCTCCAAACAAGCGGGAAATGTTGGCGTGGAGATCGATAACGAGATGGCTGATATCCTCAATCATCTTCAGGATAACGAACTTGTGAGGTCGGATCAGTATCAGATTATATACGATGACTTGGTGTGAAACAACATCGTGGTGAGCTTTTGAAAAATGTCACTTAACTAGAAAACGCTGTTTCAAAAAACTTCTGTTTTCCCACATGGCTCTCGACAATACCACGTTGTTGTTCGACTCACATTGGGTGACTTCCACGGTGCGGTATAATCCCCCGTTGGAATAAGACCATCAGTCATCGTAGCAGATCGCTTTGATCTCTTCCGAAATATGAAAAAGCTTCTTCAACGTCACCATGACCAACAATCTGTTTTCGTATATTGCACAAGCAGGTCCGTCCAAAACGATCACGATCTCACCAGTCTTATACAACATCAACGACTTGGGCTTGCTGCGGCGACAGGAGAAATCATCGGAGCTACACAAAAAGTGGTGATGGGAAACGGAGTTTCCAGAAAAGGAGGAGTCCGCCGCCAGAAACGAGCCGGGAAACGAAGTTTTTTTGTTGACATCGTCCATTGGCTATCGAAATCAACCCTTCAAAAGAAAACCAAAAAACATAATAGCATTTAATATAACACCATCTCGTACGTCCCAGTATATTTAACGCTGTCAACGCAGCAAAATAAAGAAAAGTGTCGTTGTGACAGCCACGCACAAAAGCTTAAAATGTCGACAGAATCATGCTGATGAATCGCCAAGCTACCTGGGTCACCAAATAGGTTGCAACACGAAAAGGAATCGTTCTTAACCTGTCGGCGTCCCAGCTGTCCAAACAATAAGGATTCACTCTTAGCAGGCATCGCTGGAACGATACTGCAAGGATTTCTCGGCATCGGTAGAGGACTCCAACTTCCTGCAACCACGCGCGGTAGAGGACTTTACATCAAAGGCATGAAAAAAAGGTTTTAACTTCGCAGAAGACAACTCAACAGCCTTTGTCCAAAACACAGTTACCTCCGCTGTCTAACATCGACATTGAAGAAAGAATCAAAACCCAGCGTCTGAAATTTCAGAGGTGTCTTTTCTAAGGATCGGCTTTCTGAACACATTGTATTCGACAAGAGCTGCGTGATTAACCTGCAAAATTATTACAATGGACATGGCATTCATTGGGTCGCCATAATCAACGATCCACGTTACAGCGACGTCGGGTATTTCGACTCGTTTGGTTTACCTCCTCCCGATGAAGAAATGAGCTACCTCCGACAACCGCATAAAGGATTCATGTACAACTTGTTAAAGCTTCGGGACGTCAACGATAGCACTTGTGGATGTTACTGCATCGATTACATCTAACGCAGTTACAAAGGAAAATCACCACTCGATGTGATCTTATCACTCTCCAAGCGGGGTTGCGGACAGTCTAAAATATCAACTATAACATAGCATAGTCAATATGAACTCGTGGTGCCTTAAGTGCAAAACCAAAACGGAGAATATCGACCACGTCGAGGTGGTCACGAAAAATCATCGCATCTTGATCAAATGTATGTGGTTCCAAACAATCACACATCGTCACAGTTAAGGTCACGTCGTCAGCAGAGACCACAACATGTAGGCAGCAGAGTTGTGTGCTATGGTGATTTAGTGTCATATTTCTGTATTAAAAAATGTATCATTGTAGGCACTGCAACCTCAACACGAGCTGAGAAGACCTTAGCGAGGAAGGAAATCTGTGCGTGGGAGACTGTAAATGCTGCGACGAACGAAAAAGTCTACGTGGTGCCCTGGACTTCCATGCGCTGATCGGAAAACGTCTAAGATCCAGAAGCGGATGGACATTGCCGGGCCATAAATACATCGAACAATGGAACCCCTTAGAACAACATCTGGATAAAAACAATCAGCCACTGACCGGTCATGAGCCCTACAACGAAGTTGATGACATCGCGATGCAACAAACCTCTGTTACAGGGATCATCACGACACCAAAGCTGAATGAGATCGAGTCATGCTGAGGGATTTAAATGAACTCAGACCCCAAAAATTCAGAGATCGTGTAGACAGAGCACTTGTACGTGGCATAATAGACACTAAACAAAAGTTGGGAAAAGTATGCCACGCATTGTGATTTCAACTAAAATGGATCTTTCGACACCGGAATTAAAAGTATTAGCAGAAGAACTGCATAAACCAGCACGTAAGCATTTTCCACGACGTAGAGTCATCGCGGTCGCACCAGACGATATATGGTCGGCAGATCTCGTCAGT